>VDFB02269963.1:94907-198729 GCA_007258455.2 Sequoia sempervirens
TCAATCTCATTTCTCTCAGACACCTTGTTTCACTAGACAAACACATCTTCCACTGCAGTATGATCTAGAACCTAAAACTTTGGATATGATACCTCTTAAAACCTTTGATCATCACATCCAAACCACATGAGAATATCTTCAATCATGAAGAAATCCAGATAAAAACACTAAACACCACTCTATCACATTGAACTCTCTTTTATTCATATTTTCTCAAAAGCACTTGTAAACCAAGTGAACCAACTTCATCAACAACATTACTAACATCTCTATAACACATATACAACATCTGCAACATGCAACACTTTCCAACAACAACAATCTCCCTAAACACAAGTCAGGCCAACAACCACTGCAACTATTAATGACAATACTAGTATGTGTTGAAATCAATACCAACAATTCCAACATTCTCTTTATACAAGGGGTTGACATCAATGACAACACCCAAGTAGCTCACAAACAACTCAAGCTTACAAGCTTCCAACAATTTTTTGCAATTTTCCATTCTAATTTGGCATGGCCAAATGGTGTTGTGTTAACCAAAATTGAGAGAGGATTATGTGGAGGGATGCCATATGGACTTGTACATGCAAAGGAAATATTGTTAGGTGTCACAGGCTCCAAGAACCAATCTGTCATAGTTTGGTAGTTTTTTTCTCTTAAGGCTCTTAAAAGACTGCGCCAAAATAGTGCACTTTGAAATGATTGGATGACTTGGAGAAAAAACAAAACCCTTCCCTATAATTTATATGCTATTTGGACGTGTTGGCATAGTCGATTTTTGTCTAGGAAGCACAAAACAAAAAATATGCTTATTGCCAAGTTTGTACAACTCTCTACTGATGCTTTTTGCAAGTTTTCATTCTAAGTTGGAATGACTAAATGGTGTTGAGCTAACAAAAAATGAGAGAGTTTTATGTGGAGGGATTCCATATGAACTTGTACATGAAGACAAAACATTGTTTGGTGCCATGAGATCTAAGAACCACTCTATCATAGTTTGACAGTTTTTTGCTCTTAAGGCTCTTAAGAGACTACATTGGAATACTGCAATCTAAAATGATCAAGTGTCTTGGAGAACAAAAAGAGACCTTCCCTAGAATTTAGCTTCCCACTTGGACATTTTGGTGCAGTTGGTTTTGGTCTAGGATGTATGAAAAAAAAATGCTTATTGCCAAATTTTTACTGCTCTCTATTGTGCTTTTTGCAAGTTTCCATTCTAAGTTGGCATGGCCAAATAGTGTTTAGATGACAAAAAATGAGGGAGTTTAATGTTGATGGATGTCATATGGACTTGCACGTGAATATGAAACATTGTTAGGTGCCACGAGCTCTGATAAACACTCCATCATAGTTTGGTACTTTTTTTCTCTTAGGCCTCTTAAGAGACTGCATCATAATAGTGCACTCCAAAATCATTAGGTGACTTGGAGAATGAATATATCCCTTCCCTATCATTTATCTTCCTACTTATATGTGTTGGTGTAGTCAGTTTTGGTCTTAAGAGTGTTAGGTTCTCTTTGATGAAATGTAAGGTTAATCCATGACCCCTCTCTTCCATGACCTCTTATGATCACATGTTACATTATGATGAGTAAGAAGAATATTGTGATCATGATGAATTCATTGAAATATTTGAAATCAAATAACAAATATGAGATGGTTAATAACTTGAAATAATCATGTAATCAATTAGCTACCATACTTGTGAAGATATTTTTTTTCTTTTTTTTATGTTCTTACCAAGGTGAATAGTAATAAACATTTCCTAAATATGATAATTTCATATCAAGAATCATTGATGATACACAAGATCCTTATATGGTATATTCCCTGTTCCTAGGTTAAATCCATCCTACTCATAGCTTATGAGTTTCCCACCTTATTGTAAGCCCTAGATACTTCACATCACTCATCCTCCCATAGTGTTTATTTTATTTCTCACCCATCCTACATGTCTAGTTTATCCATCCTATTTATATGGTTGGTGCTCATGCCTCTTACATCCTTAATGTTATTCAACTCTCACATATCACATCCTAAGCCACACCTTTCATTCATATACCTATATGTAGCTATATCAACCTAAATACGCTCCTCAAGTTTGACTAGTAATAATCCTATTTTATTCTTTCACTCCCCTTTGTCTAATCATGTCCCTTTATTTCCTCCATAGCTACTTTATTCACTTGTGGGTATGTGCAAGATCATGATGGGCCAAAACATGGCAATATGATGGGTATGTGGCTGGTGAATTTTTTTTTACCCAAAATTGATGAAATGAAAAGGGTTTTTAAAGGAGATTCTCAGATTTCCACCAATATAAATTATGCTTTACTTTGAATTTAGTAAGTAATTATTATTCATTTTCTATTCAAATTATGACTAAAGTCTTGATTGATAGACTGATTGAAAAAAATCTATAGCTTTCAAACGATAACACATTTTTTGAATCTAAAACATGTGTCACATTCTATGTTTCGCATACTATAGGATTAAAAAAAGAAAGATTAAATTTCACGAAGTTTTGACCAAGTTAAGGTGGTCAGACATACGAGTTTTTTATATTTTTTAAAAGTTGTAATAAAAAATTCATAATTAATTATTTACTTGGAAAAAAATTACAAAAAATATGCATCACATCAGGACATGTTTCCTCTACTTAAATCTAAAATATTATATAAAAATATTATCATTTTATTGTGGTTAAGGTAGTTAGACAGACACCTACTTCTTATTTTTTCCCTGAAATTTAAGTACTACTGCATTGAAATTTCAAATTTTCATCAATAGATTTTTTTTTTAAAACAAACCTAGTAGTTTAGAAACTACATTCAATTTGCTATAGATTCTATTCCTACATATTTTTGAAATAATATAGATAACTTATTCAAATTTTTACGTCAAGTTGCCTAACTCTGATTTTTCTAATTTTTTTGCCACTTAAGGGCCTATTTTTTCCATAATGATCCTGCACTTACCCTTGTGTCACTTTTATTCTTTCACTCCTCCTTTGTCCACTCATGTCACTTTATTTCTTCTATTTTTCCTTTATTTACTCATGTAACATTTTTTTCTTTCACTCCTCATTTGTCTTCTCATGTCCCTTTTAATTCTACACAACCTAACTCTTCCCACCAATTGGCCATCATTATGAGTGAGTTAACAAATATGAATACCTATATAAGTGATTTTAGAAAGTATCTTAAAAATATATCTAAAAATTGATTGGTTTGCAATGTATAATAGTACAATCGAATCCTTGAGCCACTTACATTCTTGTAAAGCAACATTTGTATGTTACATTTATAATAAAATACTAACTATAAAATTATTTCCACAAAGATTCAGAGATTATGAACTTAATTTTTTCCACCCTTTACCTCATGCTTCTTTTATCCATTTCTTGTAAGACTTGACTAATGTTTTCATAAATCAACATAATATTGAGCATCAAGTAACATTTATAAAACTAAGACGATTTAAGAATTTCCTTATGAAAAATTAATGATTATGTGCTTCAATTTGAAACTATGTTAGCTAATATGAATTATTAACCATTGTACATTGATCTTCAAAGTGTATTTATTGATATTCCCCTTCCAATTTAATAAAATAAAAAGTGCTTTTTAATTCTTATAATTTACTTTCTAAGTTATGTGTGTGATTTTATGTCCTTGTATGAGCTTGAATTTTTGGGAAACTTCACCAAATTTAATACTAACATAGATATACCAATTATAATTCATAAGTTCTAATAAAGTGCAATTTCATTAATATATAACATGTTATTAATCATTACTTAACCATTCTAAACTGATTATACATTCCAATTTTAAATAAGTTTCAAAGTAGAAAGACATGCACACAAGGACCACATTAGATTGAATATAAATTTTTATATATCAAATTGTGGAATAATTATGTATGTGCATATACAAATTTGGCATAAATGCCAGCTCAAAACAAGTTTTAAAAAATATGGCATATGCCATCTCAAGATCTATATACAATATACATGTCAAATAGCTATGTATCAAAATGTATCAATATCCAGAAAATCCTAATCTTGTGCTGGATCATCAAAATTGAGCCTCCTAAAAGTACTTGGTGGCTCTAAAGTTGCCTACACAATAGCAATTCAAACCAAAAATTGTATTAATTATGTCAATGGTTGACAAGTGAGACTACTAAATTGAAATTTATATTCTATAATTTAAAATTGTCAAATTAGCAACAAAATCACTATATTGAACTATAATTTATCTAAATTAGAATTCTTGATTACCTCAAGTCTTGCTCTTTTTTCTACAAGATGTTCTACAATGATTGTCTCATAAGATGATCAAGAGTCCTAACATATTGAAATGGTTGAGGATTCATCACATTGCTAAATCAGGAAAATGACTAGATAGCAGGTAAAATAAAATTGATACAAATTAATATATAATTGTTGACAAATAAACATAAACAAAACATATATCTACAATATAAATCAAACACATACCTCCCGTGATGATTTTTCTATTGTTATAGAAGGGCTCATCATGGATGAACCAACTAGGATAACTTTAAGAAACCCCCCCTGGGCGAAGGTGTAAAATCTTGTAAAATCTTTCCTTTTATTTGAAAAAAAATATTAATTTTCCTGGCGAATCTATGCACATTACTAAAAAAAATTGTAAAATCCTTGCGAATCTTAAAGAATAATTGATAAAAATAATAATCATAGTGGCGAATCCTAGTGAATAATCACTAAAAAGATTAATTACAATGGTGAATCTCTCCTTCAAAGATTTGCATAGTTGGTTAGTGCAGTTCCCCCATTTTTTTTTTGTTTTTTGTAATATTGAAGTAGGGGCTCAGGGGCGGCAGCCACTAGCAAGGTCAAGGGGCAGAACCCCTTGCGAGGGTCAAGGGAACAGAGCCCCCATGTGGGGGTTGAGGGAGAAATGCCCCCTCTTGGGGTCTGGGGACAACAAGCATAAATTCACTATTGAAAATACATTGGAGCACACACAAATTAAGTGTTTTTTAAAAATATCACTTTAAAATTAAGACTAAATGAAAAGTGAAAATTTTACCATTGATTAGCTTTTTAATCAGATGGTTGCAGGTTAATTCTGCAACCTAATACACATATTCCTTTTAAAAGGCTTGTTGAGGCTCAAAACTTTTTTTGGGCCACACGATTAGATTTAATCATGTGGCCCAAAACAAATTTTGGGCCTCAACAAGCCTTTTAAAAGGCACATGCGTATTAGGTTGTAGAATCAACCCGCAACCATCCAATTAAAAATCGAATCGATGGCAATAAATAAAAGCCCCAAAATCAAATGGTAATTTATTATTAGTGGTGATATTGCTCCAAAATTAATGGTAGGAATATAATATTACTGGTGAATATAATTAATATTTATAAATACAGTATAAACTTCTGGCGAATCGATTCAAATGATGCATCGTTTAAATAGGCAAATTAATCAGGACAAAATTATTTTTTTGTAAAAACCTAGTGATTCAGCATCCTTTTTAGCTTGTACTATTCGCCATTTTTAGAAGTCCCAATTTCAATTATTTGCCAATTGGCAAAGAATTGCTACTAAATTTTTCCCTAGAACCAACTATGACAGTTTCCTATATAAAAAATGACAAGAATACATGTAATACTATAAATGTGCAAGTACATATAATCATAATGTTTCAAGAATATAAAAAAAATATACATGTTGTGATGCTTCTTCCAATGTTTTAGAAGCAGTTATTGTGGATGTAAAACCAACAAGTTGTTACATAAAAAGAAAAGAATACATAAGACTATCAATCAATGTACATGTATAATCATAATAGATTTGAAGAATTAACATCTAAATCACAATTTAAATGATTTGCATATACAATAAAAAAATTGTAAACATGTACATGTGCAAAAAAGTATACAATATAGTTACTCTCTAGGCCAAATGAAATGGTTGTAAGTGTACCCTCTTGGACCTGCATAATTTGATCCTCCATCATCAACTATTAAATCCAACACATAAATATACATCAATACTAATATATCTTATAAAATATTAATTTAAGATAAAATGCACTATTAAATTACTTTAAGTCTTCCCATTACATGATCCTCATCTCTGGCACCTAATGATTCTCCAAGATGTGCTCTGGCCTCTGCTCTCTCATCTCCTACATTTGACATATGATGGAGCTCATGGGTATGTGTAGGATCATGATGGGCCAAAAAGTGGCGATATGATGAGTATGTGTAGGGTATGTAGCTAACAACTTTTTTTTACCCAAAATTGATGAAATGAAAAGGATTTTTAAAGGAGATTCTCAGCTTTCCACCAATATAAATTATTCTTTAGATTGAATTTAATTAATAATTATTATTCATTTTCTATTTGAATTACGACTAAAGTCCTAATTGATAGGCTCATTGAAAAACATATATAGCTTTCAAATGGTATCACATTTTTTGAATCCAAAACATGTGTTACATTCTATGCTTTGCATACTATAGGATTAGAAAAAAAAAATGAATTTCATGAAGTTTTGACCAAGTTAAGGTGGTTAGACATACAAGTTTTTATATTTTTTAAAAGTTATAATATAAAATTCATAATTAATTATTTACTTGTAAAAAATTATAAAAAAATATGCATCACATCGAGACATGAGTCCTCTACTTATATCTAAAATATTATAAAAAAATATTATCATTTTATTGTGGTTAGGGTGGTTAGACAAACACCTACTTCTTATTTTTTCCCTGAAATTTAGGTACTACTGCATTGAATTTTCAAATTTTCACCAAATAGATTTTTATTTTTTTTAAATAAAACTAGTAGTTTAGAAACTACATTCAATTTTCTATAAATTATATTCTTACATATTTTTGAAATAATATAGATAACTTATTCATATTTTTATCTCAAGTTGCCTAACTCTAATTTTTCTGAATTTTTTGCCACTTAATGGCCTATTTCTTCCATGATGATCCTACACATACCCTCATAACCAAATGTATCCATTGGAGCCTTAGTAGGCTATGTAAGATGACCTAAACATATGTGGTTGCACATAGTGCATTGGTGGGACACATAAATATGTGGAGAAGAGGAGGGTATACCAATAACAGCTGATCCAATAGGTCTATCACTATCATGTGGTTTCAAAAACTATGAGCTTTGTGTGGTCAAATGGCTATCAAAGCATATACGACCAAGATACTCTGATGTGTTGTATCTAGAACAATCTCTGGGTGTTGTATTGGAGGTAGGGGAGAAATAGGAGGAGGAATAACTAGGGTTACTCAATTTTCCTTGGGTCTATCCTGAGGCATTCCTTTACCCACACCTTGGAAATTCCTCATATCAAAGTAGTTGACATGCTTACCCTTGACAAATTTAGCATATAATTTTTGAAGAAAATATTGTGGAACATCAAGATTGTTGTTGGGTGGTTTATCAAAAACTATCCACCAATGATCTCAAAAATTATCTAGGATACCCTAATGTGTGCATCATTTAATCAAATATTTAGTCTTACACACATCAACAAGTTGTCTAGTTTTAGGATTGATAAAAAATTGTACTAATTGGGCTCTGGAAATGTCAAGTTTCCTCACTTGATCATTTAATAAGCCATGGGCATATTGTTGCCTCTTTGTCTCTCACTACTTTAAAAAGGAAATATGTTGGTTGATGAGAGTTTCAACATTAGAAATTTTTGATTCTAAAGTGGTTTTCATTGTAGACAAGTGAGGGTGCTTATGGTATAACTAGAAAATTCTCCTCAATTCAGTTAAATAGCCATTGATTATGTCATAGATAGGAGGATTTTGTAATGGAGGATTTGGTGGTGGAGGAGGATTTAGTTGGGTAGGGTTTCCTTCTAGTAGAGGATTTCAATTCTCATCCATTGCAAAACCTAGTTGATGTTGAAAATTATCAATTTTTTAATTATAGACTAAAATATATATAAAAAAACCTATTTTACACTAAAATTCTTAAAAAATAATGCTAAAACAACTTTTTTTAAAGAAAAATAATTAAAAATCAAATACCTTCAAATAAAATTGGTTTGGATTGCTAGTTTTAAACTCAAATATCAATTTGGTCATTTATTTGTTTGCTCTTGTCGCCCTCTCCTTGTAGTAGTTGGTGAAAATGCAAAATGATAAACTTTCGACCTTTTTTTGTTTATACTATAGCAAACGAATATCCATTCCAAACATATATCCATTTTGTTTCCTATGTTTTTTTTAACAAAGTCAGTAATATAAAGTCCATTCTATTATATATTAATAACAATTTTATATATTATATATTAATTATATAATATAATGATATAATATAGTATAATAATATAATATGCATTATATATTATATAAAATATTAATATATTAATATTATAATATAGTATAATAATATAATATGTATTTTATATTATATATAATAATATATTTTTTTACATAAAGGGGGTAAAAATTTTATTAAACCAAAGGAAACGTTACAAAGCAAGGGCATTAAATGGCCCTATCAAGCTCAACCAAGTGATCCAATTGATGAGAAAAATCCGGGGGAAGTTGGCCCCGATCCACCAAATTCCAATCATGCATATGATCAGAAGCCCATTTAGCCAAGCAATCAACAACACCATTCCATTCACGGGGAATATGATTGAAAGTAATATACTCCAGAGAGGCACAAAGAGTGAGAATTTGTTCAATAATCAAAGCCAACTTCCAGCTCACATTATCCATATATTGCCTTTTCAGTAAGTTCACCACAACCTGGGAGTCAGACTCACATATGATCCTTTGCCATCCCAACTGACTGCCCCACTCCACAGCCCATAAAATGGCCTGAGCCTCCATAAGATTATTCATATGAAGACCCTTATACACAGAGAAAATAAACTGAACATCTCCTGAGCTAGCACGGCCCACACCCCCAATGCCAGCATGACCTAGATTTCCACGAGAAGAGCCATCCGAGTTGATTTTTAGGACTCCAAAGGGAGGAGGGGTCCATCTTCCATCCCTATTCACCTTTGGGGTAGGATGCCTGCATCTGTTGCGCATGAGTTGTTATTGCAGAGGAGGAAGATGAAGATGATTACAAAAATCAACATCCCGAGGGTCCACCAGCATAGTCATATCACACTTAGCCACAATAGTTTCTCCTAAGGAGTGTAAAATTTTCCTCCAAAGGTGAGGAGCCATCAACCGCGAATCCTGAAAGATCCGCCTATTCCTCTCCAACCAAAGGTTCCAGATAATAAAGGAAGGCCCAAGAGCCCAAGCAGCCTAAAGAAAGGAAGTAGAAACAAGGGCCCTGCCCCACCGTTCCCCAAATTCCACCAAAGAGGAAACATGCCAGCAGGCCGTATTCCACACCCCCCACCAGAAGTGCCAAATCTCCCTAGCATATGAGCATTGGAAGAAGATATGGGAGACACTCTCTTCACAGCCATGACACAAAACACACATAGAGGGGCCTTGGAAACCACGCTTACATAAATTATCCCAAGTAAGACACCGATTTTGAGCCACTAACCACATAAAGAAGTTGCACTTGGGCCATGACAACTTGTGCTAAACCTGCTTCCACCAAGGGACCTCAATGTCCCCAAACAACTGCCTACCAATCTGCTTATAACTGGCAACCACAGAGTACTTTCCAGACAAGTCTGAACCATCCCAAGCCAAGACATCAAGTCCTCTGAAAGAATTACAAGCACGGGAAGCCAAAAGTTGGGAAAGCTCACACCTATCCCCCTCAGACCCTCCTGGTGGCCACTCAGAAGGGTGCTTCCAATGAAAATGTAGAACCAAACCATCATGCTGTGCCACCTTATAATGCTCCACAGTATCCTAGCCACCCGCACTAAAAACCTCAGAAAGAGGCTGAAGATGAGGAAAAGAAGAAAGAATAGGAAGGTGACCATCCCAAGAATCTAACCAAAAAAGAGCCTGTGACCCCGAATGACAGATCCAAAAAAGAGCATCCTTAATCAACTGCGCCCCCACTTTCAAAGTATGCCAAATCAAAGAACCACTCCCTTCCAGAGGATAGCGAGGGACCTCAAAAGAAGCAACACCCCGAAGATATTTATGGTTGAGAATACGAGCCCATAACTGGTGCTGATGGGTGCACCAGCGCCAATAAAGCTTGGTAGCAAGAGCTTTCCCATTCAGAATAGCAGAGCGTAAACTAAGATCACCCTCCTGCTTTGGTCTACACACCGATTCCCACTTAACAAGGCTCCATTTTGAAGACAACAAATTACCGCTCCAAAGAAATTGATGAGAAAGAGCATCAAATTCCTTAAGGAAATACATAGGAGCCGCTTGAACAAAGCACCTGTAGATGGGAAGGGCCTAGATAACAGACTTGAGAAGAGTCAATCTAGCTGCAGAAGACAACCAACGATGAGTCCAATGAGTAACCTTCTGCCTAAGTTTATCAAGCAACTGCTACCAAGAGGATCTGGGCAAACGACCAACAACAAGAGGAATACCCAAGTAGACAAAGGGAAGAGACCCAATTTGAAACCGCAGAATAGCAACAATCCGACACTGGATAGCTTGAGGAGTATTAAAGAAGAATATAGAAGATTTTTGCTCATTGACTCTCTGGCCCGAAGCCTCAAGGTAGATGTCCAAAGTTTTCCTAAAGGACTCATCCTCCCTAATACGAGCCAGTCCCATAAGAGAGGTATCATCCATGAATTGGAGATGAGAAAGCGTAGGAAAGCCCATCCCCCACCGCCAACCATGAATCAAGCCATGTGAAACCTGAGATTTAAGAAGATGGCCAAGCCCCTTAGCTAAAATAATAAACAAATAAGGAGAGAGAGAATCCCCCTTACGAAGGCCCCTAGTAGCCCCAAAAAGCTCAGAAGGTTCCCCATTCACAAAAACCAAAAAGGAGGAAGAAGTCACACAACTCAAAACCCAACTCACCCAATTAGAGGAAAAACAAAAGGCCAGAAGAATCTTTTGAAGAAAACTCCATTTAACCCTATCATAGGCTTTGGCCATATCCAACTTGATAAACATAGACCTATCCTGAGAGGTAGCCATGGAATGAATGGCTTCAGACACAATCACCACCCTATCCAGAATTTGTCGCCCAGCCACAAAGTTGCCTTGCTCCTCAGAAATGATCATAGGCAAACAAGATTTGAGTCTCTCAGCCATCAACTTCGTAATAATCTTATACACCACGTTACAGAGTGCAATAGGTCTAAAGAGATCAAGTTTGTCTGCACCTTCCTTCTTAGGAATGAGAACCAGAAAAGTAGCATTCAGGGCATGAAGCATTTGCTTACTATGAAGAGACTCACAAACAACCTCCAACAAATCCAGCTTCACAATATCCCAAAACTCCTGAAAAAACTCAACTGGGAACCCATCAAGGCCAGGAGCTTTCCCTTTGTTCATCCCAAACACCACCTCCTCCACTTCTGACAAAGTCACTGGGCGAATAAGCGAAGCATTCAACTCATTATAAATTAAAGAGGGAATACAAACAAGGACTCTATTTTCATCAGCCTCAACAGGTAAAGAATCCTCAGTGAAAAGATTAGAGTAGAACTGACGAGCTTCTCTAGACAGAGCATGTTGAGCAGAGATTGAAATACCTTCAGAGTTAACAAGAGAAGAAATAAAGCACTTATTTCGATGAGCTTGCACTGAATGATGGAAAAAAGCCGTATTCCGATCACCCTCTTAAAGCCAATCAATCCTAGCCTTTTGTTTCCAAAAAATATCTTCACGAAGCTCCCACTCTTCCACCAAACTTAGAGCCTGGGATTCAACATGCCCAAGAGCCTCCGAGAAACCCAAATCCTGAATCTGGCGGGTAATCACAGGAAGGCGGTCCAACGCTTCTCTTTTCCTAGCCCGAAAATTACCAAAACTCAACCTATTCCATCACTTAAGATGAAACTTAACAAATTGCAACTTCTTAACCAGAGAAAACATAGTTGTACCATACGCAGGGGCACCATCCCACCACCATTGAGCCACAAGATCACCCAAAGACGGATCACGCAACCACATGAGCTAGAATTTGAAAGGTGGATTCTTAGGATTTGGAAAAGCTGAAGTCAAAAACTTAATTGGCCAATGATCAGAGCCACACCAGTCAAGAATCTCAGAGAAAATGACCAAGCTACCTCTAACCCAAGAGCAAGAGACAAGGAAACGATCAAGCCGCTGGGAAATCGCTTCAGGCCCACTCCATCTATTATTCCAAGTGAAAATTCCATTAGAGGATTTTACATCCATCAGAGCTAGAGAGTCCACATTAGTCCGAAACAGATCTGAAGCAGGACCAAGCCTAGGCAGCCCTCCCCTTTTCTCCTCCAAGCTCAACACAGCATTGAAGTCACTAGCTAAGATCTAAGGCAGAAAGGGAGTGCAGGACCTAACATACCTAATATGAGCCCAAAGCTGGGATTTACCACGAATATCAATTGGAGCATAAACATTACTAACCAAAATAGTCTCACCAGATTCCAAAATCGAGGCCACCATAGAAATAGCAGATTGGCTGGAAATCCACCAAAGAGGAACAACCTTACAAGGATCCCAGAAAAGAGCCAGACCCCCAGAGGTTCCCCTAGACCCAATACATTGACACTGGCTAGAAAACCAAATACGAGGGGCATGTTGAAGCATGAGGTCCACCTGAAGCTTAGTTTCCTGAACACAAAAGATATCGAGAGAATGAACAACAATCAAATCTTGAATAGCCTTTTGACGGGAGGTGTTATTCAACCCCCTTGCATTCCATGAGAGAATAATCATGAGGAAGGTTGAGAGAAGTGGGCCTCGAGGATTTTAATAGCACTAGATTCTACCAATAGATCCCCAGTAGATTTAAGCTTGTCTGCATCCTTCTTACGACCAGCTTTCGAAGAAAATTCAAAATGCCCCTTCTTGAGAGGGCGTTGTAGCACCCCCAAGGCAGGAGACGATCCTCGACCTTTACCTGAAGAAAACACTGCCTTACCTAAATCTGCTAAAACAATATCATCCTGCACATCTATAGAGGCCCCAGGAGGCTCTGAACTCCCCTGCTCCAATGCCGGAGAAATATTCTGCACAACAATTGCTTTCTCCAGCCCTGTATCCAACCCAACATCCATGCCAATGGCCCCAGAAGAAAGCTCAACATGAATCCCTTCCTCCAAAGCCTGATTATCTAAGACCTCAAACCGATTGAAACCCTGATCACTCTGACTATCCTTATAGGCCCGCTTGTGACCCCTCCCTTTATTTCTCTGCTTAACAGGGATAAATCCATCCTTATCAGGCCCACCCTCAACTGCAGATGCCTTCCCTTTATCCCCTTTCTCCACTGAAGGTCCAGAAGAAGGAGAAGAAGACACCCTTGCAGCTTTGGGTGCCCGAGGACACTAGCACTGAAGGTGTCCATACTCGTGGCAAAAGCGGCAACGAAAAGGAAGGGACTCATAATCAAGCGGTTGAATCCACGAGGCAGAGCCAATACAAATTTCCAAAGAATCCAGTAGAGGGCTATTTAAATCAATTTCAACACAAATGTGAGCATAAGAGAATACCTTTTTATCCAAAGTATTTTGAGCAATGGCAGCTGACTTCCCCAACAAAGCCGCAATTCGGTGCAGAATATCCTCCCTCCAAAACTCTAACGGCAGCCATGGAAGACGGACCCATACAGGAACCCATGTAGGAAGATCCTCTGTCGCATTAAAACCTCCATGCCATGGCTTAATGAACAAGCCAACATGATTATAAAAATACGACCCTCCCTCCAAAACACGATTACGATCTGAGATACAAGAAAAATCAACCATGAAATAGCCATTTGCAACCACCAAAAGATCGAAATCTCCTTCAACCTGCCAGGTGTGATGGATCTAGGACTCTAAAGCTGAAAGAGGGACACAAATACCTAAGAACTTGCAGATCAGAACATGTTGGCACCAATAATCCATGTCCTCCTGAACCGATTTAGGAGAAATAACCAGAACAGGGCGATCTTGACTCGGCGACAAGCATCCGTTCACTTTCTTGAGCTTAGAGCTCTCACCCACAAAGGATGAATCCAATTTTTGTGCATGCATGGCTGTCGAAAAAATCTGAGAAGGCTTTAGCCCAGCAAGCACAAGGCTTTTGGGAGCCTCTGCCATACCTTCACACCGAAAACCAGCACTCAACCCACACCGAATCCTCCTCTCAGAACCCCCTCGCTTCCACCACCCACTTCCCTCACCCTACACAGCCTCCACCCACTGCCCCAACTCCCCTCAGACCCCTACGCAGCAAAAAAAGAAAGCCCCGACCTGTTACAGGCCGCGGGCATCCAACAGCAAAGAGCGCAGGGCTTTCAGCGCAGAAATCCAGTTCCTCCAATCTACCGAGGTTTTGGAACGTCAGAAACCTCTATATATAATAATATAATATACAATATATATATTAATATATAATAGTATAACATATATAAACTATATTTATTTTTTATATGATTTCATTAGAAATGGATCTATTACAAACATATCCATTTCATTCACTATGCTTTTTTTTAAAAGAAAGCCAGCTTTATATATTAATTTATTATATATAATACAATAATATATTATATATATTATATATTATCTATTAATAATAATATATAATATAATATAATATATGATATATATTATATAATATATTTTAATATTATATTATAATATAATAAATATTATTATAATATATTATAAAAATATATAATATATATAATTTATTTAATTTTTATATGATTACATTAGAAATGAATATCCCTTTAGCTCTGGTTCTTACCATGGCAACATGTACTTTTTACCCGACCCTAGTAAAAAGTCAAAGTGGAATTTCACATTTTTGAGCAAATGAAAAATGTCTTTTTTGTCATATCACCAATTTTTGGACCCCCATGATCTTGCATAGAACCATTTAATAAACTATCTCATTCAAGAGGTTCAATTATAATTACAAACACTATCACACATATAGAAAGAAAATATGTTCATCTTGTAGTGCATACCTACTTGCATGTAACACAAGAATATATATGAACAATTTCATAATACTTATTTTTTTTAATCTTTATTCCGATTAACTAGGCCATAGTTTCTCCTTGGTTTACTACCAATTGTGATGGAAAAGAAGAATCCCATGCTACTTGACATCATCATTGGCTATGTGTTTACAAAAATAAAACCACATGTCACACATAGGAATAAAATAAATATGTTCATAGTTTAATGCATACCTACTCACATGTGACGCTATAACATATATGATCAATTTCATAATATTTTTTATTTATAACCAAGCTAGAATTTCTCTCTGGTTCACTAACAATTGTCATCACAAACAAGCATCCCATCCTACTTGTCATAATCACTAGCAAGTATATCAATACTATACTATAAAAGTGTAACAATGTTCACTAAACATCTAATCATAAGAAGATCATCAATGCTAAAATACAAGAGATCATCAATGTTAAATTACAACTTCAACTCTAAACTACACAAGACAAAAGCTTCAAAAGATTAGATTAAATTGCAAAAAATCTTGCTATCACAAAAAATGCATGACATCAAATTGCTCAAAGTTTTTCTCAATCCTAAGATCCAAAATGACATCCCATAAACTCCTTACTTGAAACATTGTTACCAAAAAATCTCAAATGCTTGAAGTCTTAAGAAAAAATACAATTACAAAATCCAAACTAAATTGCAATAAAAAAATATCTAGTGTGATTTACATGAATAAATTCCTTGAGAAATTTTAGTCATAAAACTTGAAACAAAATTCTAGTTTCAAGGTCTAAGTCAAAATTGCAATCATGAAACCTTAGTCAAAATTGTAGGTAGCAAAAGATTTAATAAAAATTACAGTCACAAAAGAGGATACAAAATTCTAATTGTAAGAAAATGGTTAGTGTAGGTCCAATTAAAAGCATGACCACAAAAAAAATTCCTCATATCAATCACATGAGAAAATTATTTATAGATAATGTATCACTCATAATAAAGTACACAAAGTTCAAGTCTAATTCAAGAATAATGATATTTAAAAAGAAAACACGACTTCAAAATTCATTCAATTATTCACATACATCAACAATTATTTCCTTTCCTACAAGACAAAATATTATAATTCATAAAAACAACTTCCTATTCTAGTTCAATTCCATTTAAAGACTTTAAGGGCAATGAAAGCTCCAATCTCACTAACTACCACTCAATAATTCATTTCCCTTTACTTGGTTCCTATACTAAACCATCAAAGAAATAGACAAGAAACCAAGTCATCTAAATAAATTTGACCCAATTCTAGGGTCTTCAAAACACTTTGTGCACCTATACAATCATGGCATCCAAAAATTTTACACTTAGAGGAATGAAACTTTAGATAAGAAGAGTCTAGGATATCAATAATTTTAAATATATTCATACTCAATGGGAAATTCATCATTTTGGATAATCTACATAATTCAACTAATTATTGTAATTACTTATCTTAAACAATTCAATTTCACATATATCCCATAGTGTTAGCTCATGCCATTTTTTAAAATCCACTATACATGTAGAAAACCTTATTCTAATTATCAATTCTAATTTGAAACTAAGTTAAATAGAAATATTCAAAGAATAAGTGGAATCCACATACATTAGTTTAATGGAAAAAATATAAAGAGTTATGAAATCATATATAAACTAAATTGCCACTAGGTTAGTTCAATAAGTACATGCTCATCTTGTCACAATTATATATCCAATACATGAATATTAACAATAAACCAAAATCATCCACTAATCTAGATTATCAAAATATGCTCATAAAGTTAAATTATCCTAACCATGATCTCACTATCCATATAGGTTTACCATCATAAACGTTTAAGTACAAACCATAAATGTGCAAATCAACAAGTATCCATGTCCATAATAAGATGATCAAATCCAAATGAGATTGCAAGAAAATTTCTGCCTCATAAATATTACCCATTTTTTATATTAATATTCAATTTGCATTGCCCTATTATGCATCTATACAACCCTCACTATTCATTGGTACCATAAGACTTTGTGCTTCATTTCGTACAACTTCTTAGTATGTTCTTTATATATAATTTCTAATTTTCACCTACAATTATTTTTAACAAAAAATATCCTTTCTCCTTGGACAATGATTTGTTGTCCCTCTCGTCAATGTTTCTTGGTGAACATTGTGCAAACTCTCTCATAGTAACATCTTCAATGAATTATTTTCCTTCAAAATGGATTGGATCAATAATATATTCTCCCCTAGGGCTTCCTCACTCTCATACCCTTTCCAAGGGCTTCCTCAATTTGTACTAATGTACATTTCCTAAAGTTTCCTTGTTTTGAGAACAAATGTTGGAGAAAAAAAATGTATAGAGTTTAAGAAAATTGGATGACACAAACTTCAATTTGTATGCTTATATTTATTATTGAATAAGAAGTTAGATTAGTAGTTGTAATATTTAGTATTGAATGAGAAGTTACATTAGTATTTGTATTTTACATTTTGTGCTATCTTATGAGAATTTTGTATTAAGCACACACTTTGCCATAAGTGTACCTTCAAGAGAAAACTACTACTTGCTCCATGACTAGTGATGTTACAAGAAGTTTAGGAGCAGCTCATGTAAAATTCTCCTAAATTTTCTTTCACCACTTCTCCTAAGAAAGAATAAAAGAACCTAAATAGTTTGTCTAACAAAGAAAGTGATATAACCAAAATATTTGACCAAAATCATGGTGATGAAAGAATATATTGATATATAGAAACTTCACCCAATTAAGAAAAAATAATCTAGGGTTAGACATTAAAAATGGGTCAATTGATGCCTAATCATGCTCACTAAGGCCATGATGAGGACTTTGGAAAATGTATATAGTGTGAATGATTCATAGATAGTCCAAAAAATACTACAAGAACTTCTAGAGAAAGTCAACTTGTTGCTCACTTGGATTGTGAACAAGAAAATTTTAAGCTAAAGGGAGGGTTGAAATTAGAGGTGAAAGAGAGAAATATGCATGACACGTTTGAGGGTTTTCTAATGAGGCCTTCTCAATCTTAAAATTGTTGTGAAAGTTACCTTTTATCAGTAAGAACATCTCAAATTCCTTTGGAATCCATGCATATCAAGAGTCTTTTTCACAATAAAACGACATAGCAAACAAGGAAGAAGTTACCATGTGTAGAGGAATATGTTCTAATCTTGAGCATGGATAGAGGTTCAAAGACTATGGAATTTATTTTTGCTACCCATGCATCTCTACAATTGATGGATAAGCATGTGTAAAGTTTTTAATCCATGTCATCTCTATACAAGCAAAGCTAATTGTTTCCCATGAGAGTGGGAGAAATACTTCTAATGAGAGTTGAAATCTAGGGTTTGAGTTTTTTATGTTTACCATTGTCCAATTATAGTGGGGCATGGAGATGTTCATCTCATGTGGAGAGCATTATTGACATTAAATCTTATTTACAACAATCAATATAGTTGTATATATCACATCAAATTCAATCATTTTCCAAGGAAAACACAAATCCACATTCCATTTTATAGGCAAGATTTGCAATATCTTAAAAATTAGCTGATGTTAAACTCAAAAAGGAAAAGAGGGAAAAAAAAATCTTTCCTATTTATCACAGCTGTCAAAGTTTAAATACCTCAAGAAATCATTTATGTATAATTTTGGGGCTTGCTTCCTTATACAGTTCTTTAAGGATAGCAAATACAAATATATAATCAATACACAAATTTCAGACATCTTGTAAACGAAGGCATGCAAAAGCATACAAAAAGATCAATTATCATAGATAATTTAAGCTAGAATCAGTTTTGAAAAACCTACAAATAATCTTAATTACAAACAAGGTCACTAATTCAAATGTACAATTAACACACAAATTTCAAGCATGCTACAAGATCAATTATCATAGACTACTTAGCTAGAATCACAATTTAGAAAATCTTTGATATGGTCTAAGAGAATCTTTATTAGTACTAAAATGCAGAAAGTATAGATTCTGCAAATTTCAATTATGAACAAGGTCTGTATTGATTACAATCTTATTCTAGAAGTGCCTTGATGATTATTAAGATATACTCTCCAATACTATCATATTAAGTGTTCAAACCGTAGATGTTTATTGTTACTTGGAAGTTTACTTCCCTTCCACTGGCCATAAGCTTGTCTCCTTGCCAGCTTTCGTGACAGTTTGCAGAACTGTCTCAGGCTTTACATTTCCTTTCACTGTCACCTTTTGGTCTTTCAAGTTCACATCATATGATTCGACCCCTGAAACCAACCGCAATGTTTATTGATTAGAACATCGCAATGAAGAAATTTACTTTATGAGACTCTATGAGTCAGTAGAGACTACTGCTGCAACTAATTATTTCAATACACTACTAACAAGAATAATAAGTTGAGTAACATTTAAGGTCTGCAATACTGAGAAATCATGTAAGCCCGACCAGTATTTCCTGTGTGGCCCTATGATATCTGGATAGGTAGGCACCAAGCTGTGCTACTGTCATTCAGGGCATACTTACCCTGATCCCATCAGGATGCAAAGAAAGAAATTAAACTTGTCAATGTGATTTGGTCCCAAAAATTTAATTCTAAACTTATGGTCAAAAGGACATATTAAAGTAACAAGAGTGTCTTGACAGTACCTTCCATTTTGCTGAGTACTCTCTTTACAGCTCCAACACAACCTTCACAGGACATAGCAACCTTCAATACCACTGTCTGCATTGCAACAATACTATCTTTAGGGGTAAGGGCAAAAAATTAAAAAGACAGATATCATGTTTTTTACTCAAATACAGACTCTTCAATTCATTACCATGGAAATATTTAAGCATTCAATTCCAACTAACCGTATACATATACAGGGAATACAAGACAGCTAGAGAGAACTCAGAACGAAACTTGTGAATTTGAATCCACATGAGAAGGATGGACAAGCCTTTCAATTAGAAACTCATATGTTAATGGCTTTCAGTTTTTATTGTACCCGAACAGTAATAAGGCATTTAAGATAATGATTTCAGTTTTCAGACCATGTCATATTGATTTAGCAACTCCAAGAAGGGAGATCCATGGAGGGGGGTGCAGCTCCTATTATTAATGCACGGGTTGTTTTATACAAGATTTTAAATTATATCTGGAGAGAAAAATCAGATTATTGACCTCAAATAATCAGAGCAGCCATTTTATCGGAGAAAAGTTTGTGGGGTGCTGCAGACAGGGGCCTAGAGGTTTGACGTACATGCATAGATTTTTTGGGATCTTTTCCTGACAATTGGCTACCCTTTGATGAAATATTATTCTTTGCAATGATTTCTGATTTTGATTGTGTGAGAATTTTTGCATCAACGTTTTGGATCACACTCCATGATTCATCATCAAGATGAGAGCAGAGTTTAAGGAGAAAAATGACAGTTTTCAGAAAATTATGCAGTAACAGTTTTCTTTTCAATCTCCTATAAACTTGCAAGGGAAGAGGTAAATTTTATTTGGCATAGCACTATTTAAAGAAAACTCTCTAAAATTATTGAGCATTTCCCACAGAGAAAACATAGTAGGCCCCCTTCAGCAGGACCACTGCCTAACTATCATAATTACTACTCTCATTTATGGTCAATCCCCTTATGTGTAATGCCTAAATAAAGCATGACCAGAAACAGGCAACTTCCATATGATAATTTGCACATACTTACACTAGCAAAGCTCTTCTAATCTCCAATAAAAAAGCAGCAAAATAAGCAAGCACAATACAACACAGGATACAAGTTATCCAAGATATCATAAAACTGGTCCTCTTCAAGAGAAAAATTATTTTGTTTCTTTAGAAAATGTAGCATTCACAACAGCCTTCGATTTGACACTTGGGTGTGTACAAGCGTTCACAAATTTGACAATCTAATTGAAATTGTCAATCAGAAGCTATATGTTTATCTGACAAAGTACATCAATTAGACCATGGAAAAATTAAATCTAAATTCCTCTTAAGTGGTCAGAATAATCCTTTATTCATTTTAAATAACAACTTCTGCTGTAGTATTTTGCCCCACAAACTATGCACCCAGAAAACACTAAATACATGAACAATGAACAATAAACCATTAACTGACAAAGCAAACAAGATCTGAGGATTGTCACTGAGTAAATCTGAAATACACATGAAAACACACATATAATTTTTTCTCTGGAGGAAAAGAAAAACTTCTTTAAGGGCTAATCAGAGTCCTTCCGAGGTTATCTAGCTGAATCGCCCAAAAGGTTCTCATCGTCATCTTGCACCATTTTCTGTCCAATATTTCTCGTTATATAGGAAAACAGAAAGAGAAAAAGACCTAAAAGTTATAACTTTATCATATTGAACGCTAGTTCACAGTACTGACAATCCCAACTGGACCTTATGAATCAAAATTCTAGGCCATTGGAAAGGATTAGTTTTTGAGACCTTAACTGCAGATTTTGTACACGGGTATCTGTGTCACACAATTGTACACAACTCCCATTTTGACAAGGATGAAAAACAAGCTGACGGTGGAACTGGAGAGACACAAGATGGAAATATAAAAGAAGCAGAAAAGTAATAAATGTAAGGTGTTGCATCTGAATTAGGGAAGAGCAAAGTATTTTTATGTAATATAAGATTATTATTAAAAAAATAAAGGGGCAGCTGCAGCAATTTGGATTTGCATTTTGTTGTACATTGGACAATAAGTTTAGCTTCATGAATTGAAGCTCAATGATAAGTAATGTTTTTGTTGTTCCCTACAGTTAGTTAAGCACAATGGACATAGGAAATTGTGGACAACATCATTCTTACTGGCATTTGGTGCTTGAACTGAGGGCTATAATAATCCTGCCCATTATTGGATGCATATTTAAGTAGTATCCAGTCTCCTTAATTAGTGCAATCAGCTTCACGATAATACTTTGGCAGTCTCTCCATACTGTAGACTCAGATAAAAATCATTTTTCCTGGTAACTAACACCATGACGTTTCAGTTTTTCAGGCCAAATGTCTATTATATTGAAATGCTTATAATTAAATAACAACCACAAGGTAAAGGCGAAGTCAACAACCCAAGGCATAATGAGCATAACCAAAGCAATCTAAAGTTAGTCCAAGCAGCCCATTGTTTAAATTGGTTGTGTCCGATTTGTTCTGGCTGCATATGTCTCCATCAAACATTTATGGATTCAGCTTGTTATCTTACTGAATTTGAGACACCAGTTCTTACTGGATAAAAGTGGGTTTCTATTAGTCTATAAAGGAAGGCTTCAGTGCACTGGTGACCTTGTGGCTTTTGAGTGACTTGATAGGAATCACATGCAATGTAACATGTGATTCCTTAGAGGTTTCCTGATGCCAGGTATTATTTACCATCCTGATTTAGTGAATCTTGTCTGACACTGCAGAAATGCGGTCTCAAGTGTTTTGTACACAGGTAAGTGACATTTGAACCACTAATAGATCAGCTGAGCTATCTTTCACAAGATAAGGAACCATAAGATTGGGACATAAGGATGATAATAGAATCAGTTGCTAAAAGAGAGTTGAACCTTGCCTGATAAAGCTAACTCACTGATCATATAACAAGGTGTAAAAGTCTAATAGTTTGCTGGATGAATACATTAATCCAAAATTAACAGATTTTCAACTAGGCAAACATGGGCATTGGAGAAAAGATCAATGTTTCTCTATGTGTGAAAGAAACTTAGAGACACCAAACAATTCATGATGAGGTAAATCAATAATGACTTCAGGGCAACAGGGGCCAAAATCTTGCTGCTTTAGAACACTCGTTCAAGAATCATGGGCAGTTTGCACGAATAGTTAACCTAACGCTTCAGGATGCTATCTTAAGAGAGATTTCTATGTGGCCACAATGTTCATCCAAGACGAAACTGCTACTAGCCCCCTGATTAGTGATGTTCCAACTCTTAGGAACATCCTATGTAGATATCTTCTCTTGCTTTATCCAATTCTTCTCATGAGAAAAGGGAGAAGAAACTGCATAGCAGATCTGACAAAGAAAACGAATAGCAAAAAGCATGGTGATGCTAAATTAAATTGATGCACACACAAGCTTTGTCTGATTGAAAACCAAAGGATGAAAAGAATCTTGGATGAGGAATGCAAAATGGGTCAGTTATCCTAATCATGCTCAGCAAGGCCAGGATGAAGACTCTAAAGAATGTAGAAAGTATGAAAGGCTCAGAGATAATGTTGTAAGTATTACAAGAACTATGGGAGAAGATCAACTTGTAGCTTCTTTATATTGTGAGCAGTAATATCTGAAGCTAAAAAGAGAGTTGAATATTAGAGTACAAAGAAGCAAATAATCCCAATATTCAGGGTAGTTTTGATTGCTTTCAAATGAGACCTTTGCTCAGTCTTAATATTGTTGTGAAGCTTATCTTTTCTCAAATGAGTGTATGAGTCTATTATGGATTCCATGCACATCAAATATCAGTAAATAAGACTACATTGTAGGATATGAAACAGTTACCAAATTTACAGAGGAACAGGATTTAATCTTGCCCATTGTTGGAGGTTCATAGAGCATGCTTGAAGGAATTCATTAATGCTACCATTGCATCTCTATAGTTGATGGATAAGCATTTGTGAAATTTGTAACATATGTCATGTTTGATCCACAGGTGCATAACTACTCATTCAAAATAACCCCGACTTAGATTGTTAAGCGAGTAGGACTCACTCATAAGATTTGGTTTAAGTATTCAAATAATACGTAATATTTTAGTTAGAAGTTCCATTGTCATTGATAGCCCATCAGATCTCCAGACAATATCATTTTGAACTAGAAACTGTAAGGAAGGGCTACCATGGAGAGGGCTACAGCTCTTACTTTTAACGGGCCGGTGGTTTCAAATTTTTATGCAAGGTTTGAATTGAATCTTCACCCTGAAGATTTGAAAGGTAAATTTTTTCAAGGTAAAGTTTGTGAGGGTACTGTATAGGGGTTTGCAATACCTACAGAGGCATTTTTTGATCTATTTCTGCCAAATAGACACCCTCAATTGATACATTACTCTTCAATTATTTCTCATTAAAATATGTAATGACAGTTTTCTTTGCAATATCCTGAGAACTTGGAAGGGCCAAGATAAATTTTGTTTGGCATGACATTGTTTCAAAGAAAAAGTCTCCTTAAATTATTGAGCAGTATCCACGGAAGCTCCCTTCCATGGGAACACTGCCTAACCATTATAATTAACACTCTCGTTGAGTGTCAAGACTCCTATACGAAACACATCAATGTACCATTACCAGAAATAAGGCAACTCCCATATGAAAATCTGTCATCTTTACAAAGCTAGGGTCTTAGAATCCCCAATGAGAAGGCAATAAAACATTCAAGCACAAACCACAACACAAAATGCAACTCATCCAAGAGATCAAAAACTGGCCATCCTTACAAAGAAAAATAATTTTGTTTAAATTGTAAAGCTTTTACATTAAAACTGTATACAGTTTTCCACCAGACGCTTTACAATTTATATCATGCACTGTAAAAAAATTAATGTTTTTAATTTTTGTTTTAAGAAATTAGCATACACAACAGCCTTCTATTTGGCAGCCTTGTAAAGTCTAACGTAAACCATCAATTTATTTATTTGAAAGAAAAAACCTACCAAAAAACTAAATCTGAATTTTAGGAGTCTCTATAAATGGTACATTGCAAATAAGATAACTCAGTAACTAAAATTAATCCTTCATTTTTAAATTACTACTTCTACTGTATCATTGTGTTTTTGGAACTTTCAAGCCATAAAAAAACACAAAAAGATATGACCACTAAAATACAATGCACAAGAGATCCCACGATTCCTGCTAGGTAGTAGTTTATATTGAAACTACGCCATTCATTCCCATTACCGACAATCTCAACTTTCCCGAGAAAACATCAATTCCTTCAACTGGGTATCTCAAAACTTCAGTTAAAAGCAAAACATGGATACTTAAGTTCATTAAGAATTGGAGCTAAATAGCCAACAGCACCTCTATATCTCAGTCAACAAACAAAACCCAAAACATTTTAAAAAGTTCAAAAGAAAACTCCGACTCACATAACCAGAAAGCAAAATCATATTTACATAAAACTTGTGCAAAGGAAAAGGCAAACATACCTCAGCCATTGCAACTGTGGATAATTGGCAACTAATTCGTGCTCTGCAGTTCTCGATGGTCTGAAACAAATGAGACGACCCCCTCTATTTATAGTACTCCCAAGTTGATTACGTTCTTTGTTATTCCGAATGTTTTTCTAAGGCCTTACTTTTGTAGTAATTAAGTAGGCTATGTTCTTTGCGTCACATCACTTCTATAATAAGGAAAGAACCAAGGATTTAGGCCAACTAAATGATAACGGATTTTCTGATAGCGAAGGATGATATGTATTCAAGTTAACAATTTGAAGAAAGATAGTGTCTTCCTCCGCTGGTGATTTTTTCTTTAGAAATTTCTCTCTATCTATGGGTTTCTACATATTAGTTAGTTAGAATGGGTTTGTGAATATTTATTAATAATAATATTTTTAGTTTGAATATTTGTTTATTTTTTAAAAGAGTGATAAGAAGTATGTTGTAATTTGAATTTGGTAATTTGAAAGTAGGATGTGGATCTTCAACAAGATACTTTTAAGTATAGGCATTCAATCTCATGTTATTGAGGGATGAGTGGGTCAATAGATGACAAAATAGAAGGACGAATAGAACGGGTCGCCTCCTTGCCTCTCCATTCATTAAGGATGATTTATCATATAAGGGGAGAATTTGAAGTCTGTTAGAAAAGTGGGAAAGGAACAACAATGAAATGGAAGTTCATCTAGAGAAGTACGTCAAAAAGAAATCATGACCCTCCTACCTCCCTTGAAATAGTAACCCACTACCAAATCCTCGCTCCATTATATAGTATACTAGTTCACAATTTAATAGAGGAGGGACATGTGAGGTTGGGGGCAGGAGGGATGCATTAGAAAACTAAACAAATGAGCATGAACTAGACTAATTGAACGAGATTTAAATTGGAATCACCCAATGTATTTTGTGTTGTATGTATTGTATAGCTAGCAAACTAAATAAATGGACATGAACTAGATCTCATTAGTGCTACTAAAGATTGGTGGAGGGATGCATTTGTATCAAAGTGTAACCCTTCCTTCCAAAACTAGTTATTTGTTAAATAAAGTGTAGAATTTTTTTACCAATTTCCTTATCATATTATGTGCACTTAAAAGTTGTAAAGAATAGTTCTATTTTGAAAACAAGGAAATTCATAAATATTTAAGTGCAAACACAACTTATCAATTTTGTACTTAGATTTTGTTATAATAAGCATCTTGATTCATTTCAAAAATATTTACATAATTTTTTCTAGATTTAATATAAAAAAAATTCTATCCAATTCTTATTTCATATTTAATTTGAGATTTAATAAAACTTATACAAAAATAAATAAAAATCTTTCAATATTTTAGCGACTTAATCAAATATGCCTATTTATTAAAGTTCAAAATAAATATCTCATTAAATATATTACATGAAGTACATACAGATTAACTTTAAAAATGAGAGGAGCTCAAATTCACTTTGAGTTACATTATGAGACTTTCAACTCATAAAGTCTTGTATTTGAATAGTTTAGATAACAACACCACAACTTAATGCACCTTACCAAATAAATGTACTTACACTATGTAATAGGTTCAAATCCATTTCATTAAATTAGAATACATGTACATTATTTTATAAGAGATAACAATAAAACAAGCATAGTTGATTAATAATTTATTTGTGTTTTAAATTCTAAGTAATTGAAGTTACTATTTGAAAATTTAAAAGGTTTTTTTTTTGTTTTTTCTTTATAAAATAATATTTTATATCTTTTAAGCATTTATACATTATGTTGTTGATGTGTAAGCATTTTTTAATGTCATTTAACTATTTGTGATTGGTGATTGTGAGAAAAGATATTCTCATCTTTATATATGGTTCTTAAAATTGTTTGATAATATTTAATTTGAAAATCTACAAAATATGAATACAATGAGTGATAGTACAATGTAGGGCAATAGTCAATTGAAAAGTATAAGAGAATATAAGAGTACAAAAGTCTTTAGATTTGAAGTACAAGAGTTATAACACCATAATTTATGAGGTGGATTGTTTGTGTCCACCAATTTTAATAAATAGATATGATAATAAAGAAAATCTTGAATTATTAGTTATCTTGAAATTAATAAAGTTAAAGAATATAAAGAATATAAGAGATTCTCAAAAGTTGAAGTACAAGAATTACACCATGATAAATTAAATCATGATTTATTAATATGATCTATTAATTTCAATATTTAAGTATGAGTACAATATTATTCTCCACTAATTCTACTGTTTGAAGATAGAAATATATAAAAAAAATTAGAAACAAAGTTCCACTATTCCAATATTCACATAATGTCAATATAAAATTAATGTTATAATATTCATTTTTCTTTACTAATAAAACTCTTTCATGAGGCACCTACTAAATTAAGACTTGTATTTGAATGTATTTGTTAAATGCATAATGTTATTGTTGAGTGTTCATTTTGAAGATGAGGTGCCCCAAGTTCATAGCTCCGATCAACTATATTATACATCTAAACATATAAATTATCTTTAATATTTAACCATAGATTTCTTCTCTAAATTTTGATATTTTACTATTTTAACTTCGCCCACTTAATTATATTTCAATACTAATTTATCACAAGTTAAATATTATTTTAATTTAAATTTTTAATATACACACTAATTTTTTAATCAATCTAATACAATTTCAAATAAAATTCCATGAACAAATTATCAATCAATCACATATCTATCTAACATGATTTTTTTTATAAAAATAACTATTAATTAAAATTGAAGTATATAGCATATTGCACTTTAATAATTCTTCATATAAAAATTACATCCAGAATGATAGACAGCCACTGACATATTCTAACATGGATTATTCCACCTATCTGTGGAAAATCGAAGTTCTAATTCGTTTTTTGCATAATCTCGTGAACGATTTTTTGGTAGTACAACCTTACCCAAAACATTGTACTAACACTTGGGTGTCCTACAGAATACAACGATGAGTACATGCATGCGATAATCATTAATTATTTGCAGTGAAACGAGGCAACCCCATTTTTTACTTACTTCCAAAAGCAGTGAAACCTTCGTAAGTACGCAACTATGTCGGTCGGGATCAACAGACCGCACTGCGCCCTCCATGGAACCAAAACTTACAGGTTTGCATCTTTTAGAAAACATAACGACATTAATGTATCAGAGCAAATTTTACAAGTTACAGTAATGCTTCATATTAGTTTTAAGCTATTCATTAATGTTATCCATAGTCATGCAAAACAAATCTTAAGCAATCTTTTGGTAGCTCTGTTGAACTAAGTGCAAAAACACACAAACAGTCTACAATGGATTTGATTGTGTTGTCGTTTTTTTTTAACGTTTTAGATCATATTATATGATCCATCATTAAAATAAAAAAGAGTTGAAGGAGAAGAAAAAATATAGTGCGATTTGAAATGTTATGAAAAATGACAGACAGAATCAAATCCAGAAATTCGTAGAAATTTGATATCTTTAAGCTATATAATGTTATATGGTGTTAAGCAATTCTTATGGCCGCTTTTTCAAGGATTTGGATTTCATATTGAAGTTTGCTGTGAATCATATAGATGCCGGTGTAATGCAGAGTTAGTCACTTAATTATCTTTAAGGTTAACTGGTAATTATATCTATCCTATTTCACATTTTAAGGAAAAGAATTGCATTTTCCAAACCTGCAAACCTTCCAGAATGGGATAATTACCAGATTGTACACTCTTGATTGCCTTTCTAAATCCCACCAAATCTGGAGGTACCAAACGCAATGTCTTTTTTGCAATCGTCCACGTAACAAGGGATATATTATATCTATCCTATTTCAAATCTTCAGGAAAAGAATTGCATTTTTCAAATCTGCCAACCTTCCAGAATGGGATAATTACCAAATTGTACACTGTCAAATCCCACCAAATCTGGAGGTAGCAGACGCAATGTCTTTTTTGCAATCGTCCACGTATACTTCCTTTGCATGTGAGGGGTTCCTTTGGCTGTTTCTCGGGGTTATAACAGTTCAACAAATCAAAATAAAATGAGGATATAATATCTCCACGTAACAATTGTAACCACAGTCTAAATTTGATGGTTGTATTTAGTTATCTTAGCTTTAAAAATCAATTATAATTTTAGGAAGAATGTATTATATATATATATATATAAAATAAAAGTAAGTCTTTTTATTTGAGGGACAATTTTAAAGAATTAATTATCATGAAATTTTAGCTTGACAAGGGTCAACCATTAAATTTAGGCCCCTCCATAGGGTTTTTCTTAATTAGTAGGCATTTATCTTTCTCATATTTGATGTTAGAGTGATTTCTATCTTAAATACATTGAGAAATCACTTAACATTTGTTATAACTCGTCATTTTTGTCACTTTGTTTTCTTTCCACAATCATCATTATTGAGATTATAGTCAACATAGTATACATTGTGTTTAACCACAATGTTAGACTACTAGCTTAACTTTACCTAGATGCCACAATTTCATACCAATAACATTTATCTTTATCTTTTAACATTTTCATTCAACATTTGACAATATAATCCTCAAATTTTATACATGCCAATTTTAAAATTTTAGTTTACCATGTCAAAACATATTAGGTGAAATGCCTTCTCAAAATTTGTACCAATATTTCAATTCATTGTGAAAATATTTTTTCCATCAATTGATGCAAGAGCATCCAGGGTGTAAGAGCAATCTTGCATCACCCAAAAATAATTTCTTTTGTTTTAATTTTCAATAAGGGCTTATGTGGACTAATGTTGTGTGGGAAATTAATTATTTTAAATTTCTAAATATTGTAATATTTCCTATGTGAGTATGTAATTGCAATTTTGATGGGTGTTTACTTCAATAAATTTTACAAAGGCATAAAAAGCCCGTGAATATTCTTTTTGGGTATCCCATTTTTTTGTGGGGACCACTTTGTAAGTATGCTCTTACATGTTGATTTGCATACATTTGCATGTTGGGCCACCAACTTTGCATGTTGGTGCATGTTTATATTTGGATTTGTTAGAGCTATCGAGGAGTTTGGCCATGTGTTAGGCGCCTATGTGAGGGTCATGTGAGCATTTAGTAATTTTAATTATTTTTATAATTTCTTGTCAAGGTGGTTGTGGGTTTTTCAAGAAGGTTTTTGGCATGTTGTTTTTGAAACCACAGTGGTTTCCTTATTCTAAAACTTCTATACTACGATGCCTTTTCATTTGGAGAGGGGGCTTTGGAGTTTTTGTAGGTTGAGATGTGGAGATGCTACAAGATTTTGAGGAGGATCATATAGATGACTCCACGATTACAAATTTTTGCATTTAGAAAGCCCATGTGTGAAGGGAGATTGTGAGCTTCCATGTTTATAATCCATTTCAATTTGAAATAATATGATATATTTTGCTACCTTCTTGCAATTTGTTGTGTGGTTGTTTGTTTCAGATTTGGGGGCATAATTCTTGGAGAAGGAGACCAAGAATTCATGTTTTTGCAGCTGTGAAGGTGTTTGAACAACAAATAGACTTTGAGGTTGCAAATTTATTGCAACAGGGACTTCTCATTGAAGATTGTAGATTGAAGGGGCTAAAAGCTACAAGAAGGGGATAGACTGAAGGAGGTCAATTTGAGATTGATCTTTGTTGTTTGTAACATACTTATATCAGTCATATTTTAATTTGGTAATCGTTTCCATCAACACATATGGATACAAACAATCTGGTTTTAGATTTTCTATGTTTTACATGTAATTTTATGATATTTTTGAATAAGAAACCAAAGTTACTTCTTGCAGATTTATGAGTTGTTTCAAACCATTTCTAAGTTGCATTTTCAGATTGTTGAGATTTTTGATTGAGGGTATGATCCTTCTACATTAGTGGTATCACAACAAGAGTTCCTAAGTGTGTAGGAAGAAGCATCGATGTGAGGTAGTTTGCACCAAGACTTGGGGGTGAAGTGTGTGTGGTTTGTAAACAAATCATCGAGTGAGGTAATTTACATGTGCATAACTTGAGGGTTTTGAAAATTTGTGTTAAGGATTTGTGAGGCCTTAAGAATGGAAAAGAGGAAGAAGAAAACAACTTTTTTCATTGGATGGATTATGAGGATTCCTAGACTTGAAAAAATTAGAGAGAGACAATTTGAAGAAATAAGAGTTGGGATGATAGAATTGTAGCATCAAGTGGATGAATTAAGAGAAGATATTGAAAGGAGAAAATAAGAAAAGAGAAGAGTTGAAGGTAATTTTGATTATCTTTCTAATGATATTTTGATTGTAGGAAAGAAATAAGATGCAATAAAGTGTCATGCATGTGGCACAAAAGAAGAAGAATAGGGTGAATATGAAGAAGTAGATGAATTTGAAGCTAAGGAATGTCTATTGGAAGACATGGAGAATGAGATCTTAGAAATTGCAACAAAGGAAACTCTTTTTGAAGACTTGAAGGACATAACAATAAAAGAGGAAGGTGAAAAATTTGTAGCAATAGATGTAACTTGAGTAACTTTTAATTTTACTAAATATTGCTATAGTGTAGGAAAATGTATCCCTCTACATTTTCACACCTTTTTGGGCCCTCCCTACTAAAATTGGGCTTCTTTATGCCTTATTTGGTCCTAATTTTCATCCACAAGCCTTATCAATGCATCTTTATGAGGATAATCCCAACACATGTATCAAATAACCAATCATAATTTTATGATTTTGGATTGTATGGACCTGATTTAGTGATCTGGGACTCATACGCCACCTTGGGCGTATGGGTCTCACCTAAGTTTTGGGGCCTGAATCTAAATTTGGCACAAAACTTAACATTTCTTGAAATTTGTATCCCAAGCCTAGGCTACTAAGACTCATACGCCCCAACTGTTGTATGAGTCCCACTTAGCTTGGACCTATTTTATATTCAAATTATTGTTAGGGTTTTATTCTTCTAGATATGATGTCAGCTTGTAGTATTGTAATTTTGGGAAATTTGGCATAAACAAGTATAAATACAAAGTTATTTCACATAATTTCTCCTAACAAGGTCTAGCAATTCAAGTATTCAAGAATTATATAAAAGTTATGATCAAGAGAAATTCAAGAGAGTTCAAGAGTATTCAAGAGCATTAAGAGTTATTATTAAGCATTTTGGAGTGATATTCAAGATTCAAGCATCATGTCAAAGTCATCATGCATCATGTGTGTTTTTGAGCTAACATTTGTGACATAGGGTTTCATGATTTAAGCAAGCATTCAAGCCAATATCTACAACATACAATCAAGAATTAAGATCTACATTCATGCTAGCCATTTCATACAAGATTGCAACCTTTGTTTCAAGGGTTTGGTGAGTTGCAATATAGCATATTGTTCATTCATCATTCCTTCATTCTATTGGATTTCATTTCGAGGTTTGATTACCAAAACAGGGTTTGACCAAGGAAAAACCCTATCCAATAACAAAACAACATTTTCCCCTCTCTTTGATGTGTGATTTTCACATTTAGGTTGAAAATCCATTGAAGAGAAATATTGGAGAAATTTGTCAAAGTTGTCATCTTTAGTGCAAGATCATGGAAAGTCACCTATAGGTCAGAATTCAGAGTTTCAAACTCGAAGATCAGAATGGAGAGAAGCTAAAAAAGACCACTAGAGGATATCAGAGTTTCAAATCAACCCTAATACTGGGACTAAATCACCACTTGTGGGATATGAGTCCCAATATACCAATTTTTATACTTTTTCTATAGATCTTGGTTTACCAATTGCAAATTCTGGTTTCAACCCAAAACCCTAAACTAGGAATAAATCACCCCTACCAGTGTATGAGTCCCAATGTGCTTCAAAATTCATAATTTCAAGATTATAGATCTTATTTCAAGCCTCTTTAGCTTTCTAGGTGCACCTCTGTTTATCTCTAGTTTGTTATTCTGATTTGAGTTCATTTTCTCATTCACATAGTTAGGTTTTGCATGTTACTTTCATTTCTTGTCTTTCTAAGAATTTGCTTAGTGGTGAACCCCCTTATTGTCTTTAATCACACCCTAGAAGGCCTTATAATAGATCCTTTCTCCCAATTGCAATATTAGATTGAGATATTTAGGGTATCCTTGAATGAATTTGAGTGAAATAGAAAAGGAAGGGACTTCCCCTTGCCCCTGGCCCTAGCTCCATCTCCTAAAACGTGGAACCCTATTTCCTAGGTTTCATTTTGGTGAACCTAGCCTTTTGTCACCTTATTTATGATTTGGAGTGCATCATAGTCCTAGATATAGCTTGCATGAACTTTGCATTAGATCTTGCATTAGTTAATTTGCATTCTAAAGGGCTTCTAAATCTTGCATTAGTGAAAGTGCATATAGGTTTCATTTTTGCATCTTGCATCATTGAATCTCATTTGAAATTTGTAATTGCACATAGTGTAGACATCATAAAAATTGAAAACCTTAACTTTCACTCAAAATTTGTTGAATTTAGTGTCAAAACCCTAATCTAGGACTCATACACTCCTCTGGGAAATTTAGTCCCAATACAGGTTTTTTAACCTAATTTTTGGGAGTTTTGTATTGACTATTTTTTAGCAGTTGAATCCTTCAAAAACCCTAAATGGGACTCATATTCTCCTCTAGGCGATTTAGTCTCGTGCTAGATTAGACATTGCATTTTAAAGCATTAAAAAAGTTGTTTTTGTGCTTCTGTTTGTTGTTGTTAGATCTCTATTTTAGTTTACTGAGCATCTATTTCATTAATTTCATTGCATCAAGCTTAATTTCATTAGAATCAAAATAAAATAAGCTTGTGTTCATTTCATTTATCTTGCATTCATTGATTTTCCCTCATATGACCTTTACAACTTGATCTCCTATTGCTAATACTATAGTGAGACATAGTTTGAGACTCATGTCATCTCGCGATAGCACACTCGTCATGGATCTTGGGTTATCTATCTCCTTCACTTGTAGTGTTGACACTAGTACACTAGGTATGAACCATACCCTTAACAACTCTTTAGGTCTTCAAGTATCGTCACAAGCATTGAAACAATGGTTGCTAGTATTCCTCAAGAAAACATAATCCAATCCATGAAGACTTCTAGAAAACCTACAACATCAAGTGAGTACTAAAAACATTTCCAACACTGCTATTCCTACCATAGATAACATACACCATATGATTGAAAGTGAAGGAGTAGAAATTATGTGTAACCTAGCTCAGATCTTTGGAAAACGTCTTACCTCAACGACCAGCTATGCTCTACCTTCGAACAATGTCCAAAGTAAAGGAGGAACTCAAATTCCTCCTCCCACAACCATTGCCTCTATTCCTACCTATACCAACCCTCAATAAACAACAATGATGCAACCTACTAGTAATTTCTTTCCTACCTTGGGTATTTCCGCTAGCAATCCTAGTACCTTTGTGACATCGTATGTCATATCTCCTACCACTTTACCTCCTGTAAGCATTCCATTCACTTCCCCCTCGAACACATATACACCTCCACCATATTCACCTCCATTCCAAAACACAACTAATGATGCCATCATAAATCAAATTTTGTAAAATGTTTCATCCCTTCAAAAGAAAATTTCCACCATAAACCAAAATCAAAATGGCCAACCTACATACTATATCAAAAGAAATCCCTTATCCTTGGAGATATTGAGAACACCAATACCACAAGGTATAGAGATTCCTATATTTGAGAAATATGGGGGAAAAGGAGATCCTTCTAACCCTGTTTCTAGTTATACCACCTTATGTAGTGATTTTGTCCTTGAGGATAAGCTCTTGGCTAAGCTTTTTCTTAGGTCCTTGAAAGATACTACTTTAGAATGGTTTTCCTCATTACCAAACAACTCAATTCTTTCATTCAATGAACTTGTTGAGGAATTTATAAACCATTTCCAAGTACACACGACTCTTAAGATGACCTTAGTTGATTTGATGAGATGTAAGAATAAATATGATGAAAAGGTTATTGACTTCATTTCATGCTACCAATCGCTTTATTCCCAAATTGATGTAAAGATTCTCGATCCTCACCTTCAACAAATTTTCATTGAGAACTTATAAACTAAGATACAAGATAATCTTGGCATGATAAAGTTTCCTGCCTTCATACACTTGTGAACCGCCCTTCATGATTATCAAAATTTTGTTAGTAGTCATGAAACAAAACCCACCTCTAGCCATCCTGAAAAGTATGAATCCACAAATCAAAAAAATTATCAACCTTTTAGGAAATAGAATAAAGGTTTCCTTCAACTTAATCCCCCTCAATGAACTCAACATGTTGATACCCAAGTGATTGTTAAATAAAGAAGGCAACTCTTTTTACATTTGGGGATCTGGCTAGGAAATTTACTTCCTTACTCGTTACCCTCCATAACACAATATTAAAACTTCTAGAACAAAAGATGATCACCTTGCCTCCCATTGAAACTCTCAATCCTAATAAGCCTTTACCTCTGAACTTTAGATCAAATTCCTATTGCCATTATTATTGGAAAAATGGACATGACACAGGACATTGCAAGTGTCTTAAACATCTTGTGCAACACCTCATTTATTTTAGTCAACTTAAAATTGGAGGTTTTAATGATCAAGGAAATAAGTTTGTTGCTCCTCCTAACCAAAACTTGCAAATCTTTACCAACCCTATGTTGAATCATAATATTTCATTTGTCAAAGCTAGTGAAACTAAGAAGAATGATGTGATGAATGTTGACACGGATGATGACAACATGGGTACTTTTGAACAAGATCCTAGGGATACTATTGAAAAAAATCCTATGGATAGTATGGTAGGATTGATCGAAATTCAACCTCGTAAGGGACAAACTAAAAATCCTTTTGAAATTGTTTTCTCATCTAAGGATATAATTATAAATGCACCTGATGGTCCCCTTTACATAGCCGGTTGAATCAATGGCAAGTCCACTAATGGGATATTAATTGATCCCATCTATTGAGAGAATGTGATCAATGAAGAATTCTTACTTGTGCATGAACTCTATCAAGAAAAATATGGCAAACTAAAAGCATGGATAAAAATGTATAATGGTTTCGCTCACCCTACGTGGGATCAATTACCCTTCCATTAAAAATTGGATCGAAACAATTAGATGTCTCATTCTCCATCATCTCGACGTCAGATCAATTCTGTGTGAAGCTTGGTTATCCATGGCTATTCTCCATGGAAGTCATCCTATCAGTTGTGCATAAATGCTTAAAGTTTCCCTTTGACAATGAAATATTTACTATGCACCATAACAGCTTTAATCCTCTATCTTCCCATGGGAAATTTTCATTGGATTTTTTTGGCCTGAGCCTATGGAACCTATTAAACCTTTTGAGGACTTCTTTTTCAAATCCTATTAAAAGTTTAAGGTGAAATGCATAGCAAAACTATCCCTTAGAGATATGCCTCAACCTATGATTGAGCCACCTATACTTGATGAAACCATGATTGAACCTAAAGAACTTCCAAATAATCAAGAAAAATCTAAGGAAAACTCTTTGCCTATCTCCTACAAAAGATTGAGAGATAACCAAAAAAATCCCACCACACCTCCTAAGATAAAAACAAGTTTACAGAGCTAAAGAGAAAGTGGTTGAAAAAAATCCTAGATGGTTCTTTTTGTTCCTACCCTTAGGGCAGAAAAGAACCTATATTTGATAGACTTGCTCCTACACAAACACAACTTGAAAATCATACTAAAAGAAACAAAAATGTTAGAGAGCATAGGCATAGACGTCGTTCTCTTGCTTGAAGGTTAAACGAAGAAAGAAAAAAAAGGAAAATCAACATCCAAACTTGACTGAAGCAATACATGATGAGTCTCCTCCTTTACCACAACAAAAAGATCCTACATCACAACCAAAATGGAATCCTTCTTTAGACATTATCATTCGACCTCCCGTTGTGAATAACTTAGATGATGATGATGAAGTTGCTAAAATTGACAACTTAGTGCATAATGAGTTGAATACATTTTTTTCCTCATTTATGAGCTTAAATGATAATTCTCCTAGGAAGAGTGTTGAACTTGGTGATGACCCTAGTTCGGCACCTGCTATTTCCCCTTTGGCTAGTTTTCTTCCTTCTGTCTACTATGAACAAGATTGTGATGCAAATGACTAGCTATAGGTTGACTCGCATGTGTCTTACTAGTCTTCTCTTTGTTTTCTTTTCTCATGTTATGTGTGTCATTTCATGTGTGTAATGTGTCCCCCATACTATTATGTTTGATGTATCTCTCTCTTTGTGATATTCCTCTATATGTATCTACATTCTTCTCTATTTTGTAAAGATTTTCCATTAAATTTTCTTTGTCTTGTGTTCTCCTTTTGTGGATGAATCAAGATGTCGAGTCATTCACATCTCTTCCATGTTGACCCAAATTTTTTTCCTTGTTTTCACTCTCTTTATGTCATTCTTCTAGTTCCATGAGTATTTGGAGAATGATGACAACTTTGAGCTCTCTAAAAACATTGTAGCAAAGACATACTAACCTCAAATCCATGGATCCCTTATGTGATTTTTGGATTTCATTGTGGGGGCAACCCCTTTTCATGACGTAGCTTCATTTGGAAACATATGACTTGGCATAGGGATTTCCAAATAAGCTCTCATGTCCTCTTTATTTTTATCATTTATCATTTTCTACTTTAAAGTAATTTCTCACAACATGGTGTTTAGAAATTTCTTTAAAGTGGGGGCATACATTAGCATTATTCTTTTGCATTTTACAACTTATGTTTCATTGTGTAGTCTTCTTACTTCATGCAATGTGTCTTTCACTTTGTGGTGACACTGGGCATGATGTCCCTCAAGAGAATGATCTCTCTTAGCATATTATATTCCTCTTAGTGGCTTGATGTGACACACTGCATCCCCTAAGTTGTGAATCTTTTATTCTTCAATTAGTCATCTCTTAGAGACATTGGGCACAATGTTCCATAAGTTAAGAACTCACATGAACTAAGAAAAAATTCTTTGAATGTACCTTACACTATTTTTCATTTACAATATCGATTATATGGCCACGTTGCATAACACACTTTGCTTTAATGTGGAGCCATCCTGTTTGTTCATGGGTGTCAAGCATACAAAGTTTTTCTTGCCTCATGAATCTTGTTTTTTGTGTTGTGTGGTGCCTTATCAAATTTTTCATGAGGTATAGCCTTGGTATGATTACCGTATGGGAGCCAAACTTAGGTGTGACTTTCCCATAGTCACTTGCTTGTCTGTGCATGTGCATATCAGCTGCGTGCATATGTGTCTCACTGGGGGGCTCACCTAGTGGATGGCTTGAGGTTCCACTATCCCTTGTGAGTGTGTGCTTGGTTTGTATAATGGAAATCGTGTTCCACTTATAAATTTTTTCTCTTGGAAAAACAACTTAGATCTGATCCACACCATGCTAGAAAAATGGTCAAGGCTTGATCCACCCCCCTTTTTTGTTTTTCTTTCTTCTTTATGTCTTTGGCAGTGTATGTGTGTGCCTTTTTGTTGCTCCTTACATCATTATACATGTGTGTTGTTTTTTTAATATGTTGGTTTTCCATAGGATCTTGATCCTCAGGGCTTGTGCAACCCTCTTGCTCATTGTCATCCTATCTTACTAGCATTGGTACACTTGAACCTCTCTTGAAGTGGTTTTGTCTACTTTAGTGTGAGTTTGAAGAAAATTCCTCCTCTCACTAAAGTGGGGGCTAAATTTAGTGTAGGAAAATGTATCCCTCTACATTTTCACACTTTTTTGGGCCCTCCATACTAAAATTAGGCTTCTTTATGCCTTATTTGGTCCTATTTTGCATCACAAGCCTTATTTAATGCATTTTTCCAAGGATAATCTTAACACATATAAAATAACCAATCATAATTTAATGACTTTCTATTGTATGAACTAGATTCAAGGATCTGGGACTCATACATCACCTTGGGAATATGGGTCCCACTTAAGTTTCAAGGCCTGAATCTGAATTTGGCATAAAACTTAACATTTCTTGAAATTTGTGTCCCAAGTCTAGGCTACTAGGACTCATATGCCCCAACTGGCATATGAGTCCTGCTTAGGTTGGACCTATTTTAAATTCAAATTCTTGGCAAGATTTTATTCTCCTAGATCTGATGTCATCTTATAGTGTTGTAATTTCAAGAAATTTGGCATAAACAAGTATAAATACAAGGTTATTTCACATAATTTCTCCTCACAAGATCTAGCAATTCAATTATTCAAGCATTATAGCAAAGTTATGATCAAGAGCAATTCTAGATCATTCAAGAGCATTCAAGAGTTGATTATCAAGCATTTTGGAGTTATATTCAAGATTCAAGCATCATGTCAAAGTCATCATGCATCATGTGTGTTTTTAAGTTAACATTTGTGATGTAGGGTTTCATGATTCAAGCAAGAATTCAAGTCAAGATTTACAACATATTGTAGTGATGGAAAAAGTAGCCTTTTCCTTGCTTGCTTGATAGTTGACCTTAAAGTTGAACTAATGGTTTCTTGGAGTGATGTTGTAATGTGTTGTACACATTCACACTATTCTAGGACCTTTATTTACTAGAACATGCTTTAATTGGTCCTTTGCAAGGGTGTTGTAAAGTGTTGTAACACACTTCAGTGATTTTATATGACTTATTTTATTAATTAAGGCTAATGGGCCCCTTTCTAAATAAAAATATGCATAATTGTGCTGCAAAAAATGTATACTTGGACATTTTTATACTCATTTGAATCTTTCTAATGGAATTTGGCTTGATTTTTCCTAGATTTAATGTTGTAATGTGTTCCAACACATTCACATTAGGTCTTGGACCCTTGTGAAGTATTAAGAATTCTATGATGTCTTGTAAAAGTGTTGTTAAGTGTTGTAACCCACTTTCACACTTTTCTAGGACCCTTTCATTATAATTCACCTAAATAACCTCTTTTTATCACTTACCAAGCCTTATTTCGAAGTGTTGTAAAGATTTGTAACAAAATTTCATGCTTTTCTAGGCTTGTCATCACTAATTTGACCCTTTCTTATGTTTAAATGAACCCTTAATGCACTTTCCAGCCCTACTTAAGTGTGTTTCAGAGAATAATCCTATTAAATATCATTAAATACACTTTAATTCCTGACACCCAGTAAAATTGCCCTGGTGGGACCAAGTCGCCACTTGGGGCAACTTAGTCCCACTAGGCACAAAAATCAAAATTATTTTAAATTTATGGTGGGATATTATTCTCTTAACCTTGAGGTTAGCTTGTGTTGTGTTATTTTTGGGAAATTTTGTAAAGTCAAATATAAATAAAGGGTTTTCCTTTCATTTTCACCCACATTCATCTAATTAATTCATTCAGACATTAGCATACATACATTCATTATTCTCAAGCATTCTAGGCATTATCAAGTCTTCATTGGAGCTTCTATTTGCATATCTTCAAATTTATACATCAAGGGTTTGGTGAGTTGTAGCATTGCATGTTTTTCATTCATTATTCTCTCTCTATTTCATTTCATTTTCAAGGGTTTGATTACCAAATTGGGGTTTGACCAAGGCAAACCCCTATTCCTTAACCCTTAACCCCCTTTCTCCTCTTTACATGTGTGTTTTGTAGGTCTTGTATGCAAATTTTTCAAAGAGAAAGATGTTAAAAGGTGTTGTCATTTCATCAAAGTCATTCAAGTCAACACAATCCATAAGAGAAGCTTGGAGATCCTTTTCAGCCCGATTTATGCAGATTCATATCCAAACACCTGTTAAGAAGAGAAGTGCATACGAAGAGCTATAGATTCTTGTCCCGAAATTCCTAAAAGATGAAAGTGGACTAAGTCACCATTAGTGGTGAATCAGTCCCACTACTAGGCCTGAAAAGTGATTTTTTCATTTTTGGATACCCTTTTGGCTGAAACTTGTTTCGACATAATCTCCCTGAAACAAGACTAAGTCACCCAACTTGGCATAAGTGTCCTAGTTGGATTCAACAACAAATTCTACAGGATTCCAGAGCCTCTTTACATCACATTGCAGTTTCCAGGTGCACCTCTCCAGTTTCATTCATTTCTATTATTGTTTGTTTGCATTCTTAGGTCATTTTTCATATCACAATGTGTTTTCAAACAACTTGCATTTCTTAGGTTTTGCATTAATAATTCATTTCCTTTTTCAATTCTTTTCATTTAGAGCATTGCATTTAGGCATACTTTAATCATATTAGCATTAGTCTTTAGTGAACCCCCAAGTTTTTGTGCGATACCTTTCTCCTTTAGGTGAAAAACCCTAGAAGTGTAAGAGAGAAGCCCCTACAAAAAATTACGGTTCATTTTGGTGAACCCACCTTTAGAACATTTTACTTTTGATTTCAAGTGCATTTACATCCTAGGCATAACTTGCATCAACATTGCATTAGGTTTTGCATTGTTTAATTTGCATCCTAGGGTTTTAAAAATTGTGTTAGTGAAAAGCTCATATTGTTTACATTTTTGCATTGCATTTCATTGAAAATAAAAAAAATATGAATTTTCATATTATGCCTACATCTAAAAATCTAAAAATCATAAAATTCCATTTAATTTTTTTGAAAATTCTTAAAAAATTACTACTGGGACTAATTCAACACACTGGGAGACTTAGTCCACTTGCACATTCTACACTATAATTTATGTCATTTCCAAATCATTGTCTGCATTTCTATTTTCTGTTTCTGTTATAGTTTCTAGATTTGTTGTTTTATTCAATTTCTTGCACTTAGTTTTCTTTCATTTGCATCATAGCTATGTGTTTTAATAAGTTTTGGATGTCATTAAAATCCTTAGTTGACATGTAAAGTTGTGCCTTTGGAACTAATCCTAATGACATTGAGATTCCTCATGCTCCTTCAACTCCTCATGAATGTCCTCATCATGATGTTGAAATCATTGGAAAAGTTGATGACATCATGAATAAGTTCCTAAATGAGTTCCTTGACAAGCTCTCGAAGCCAATGCATCCCTTTACGCATCTATGAAACAACAAGAAATTCATATGGTACCACCTCTTGATATGTTTGGTTACTTACATCTTGAAACAAGTGAAGGACCTAAGTTCCATCCATCAGGTGAACCTTTTATTCTAAATAAGCAACCCCTCAACCATTCTATGATAACAAAGTCACTAGTACTCCTACGAACCTTGAAGAAACTTATGGCTAAGGTTTTACCATTTTAAGCAAACACGGATGTGACACAATTGAACATGACATTCATCAACTTTTAGAGAAAAATACAAAGGATGATAACACAATAGGGTTAGGATATCAAAATCTTCCTCATAATGGTAAGCCTCCTAAAGAATATTGGAGACTTCGTGATGATCACATGATGATATTTGATTCCCCTCCTGATCTGAATGTCCTTCTTCCTCAAGAACAACCCTTACCTGATAACAATGACAAGGATGAAAGGATCCCTTTAGGTCCTCCTCCTTCCATTAATTCCATAAACTACCATTGCAAACCTTATCATGTAATAGTTTTAGAACATTCTCTTCTCACTATTACATGACCTTTCCCATCACCTACCTCAACTCATTCTTGTCTTGCACTCAGTGGGGGAAAGAATTGCTAGCCTTGTCCTAGTAATGCATTTTTTTGTTGTCCCTTAGCAGTGTTATTCATCTTCCGCTTATATCAATTGAGACTGGGAGGCAGATAACTTGCTTGATGGCTGACTCGTATTTTCCTTACTAGTCTTTCTTTTGCACTTTCTTTTTCATTTTTTTTTGAGTTTTTTCATGTGCATAATGTGTTCCCCCGTAATTTTCTGTTTGATGTTCTCCTTCTCTTTGTGACATTCCTCTCTTTGTAACTTCATTTTTCTATATGTTGTACATCACTTTTTCCTTTTTCTTTTGTCTTTTCCTTTTGGGGATGACGCAAAGCATTGAGATTGAAATGTCTCTTTCATGTTGACCCAAAAGGCCCTTTTATTTTGTCTTTTTCTTGTGTTTTCCTTTTGGGGATGATGCAAGGCATTGAGACATTCATGTCTCTCTCATGTTGACCCAAAATCTTTTTCATTTTCTTTGACATTTTTTTGTGTTTTCCTTTTGGGGATGACACAAAGCGTCAAGACACCCTATGTCTCTTCCATGTTGACCCAAACAAATCTTTATTTTTCTTTGTTTTTGCTATCTTTGTGTCATTCTTCTAGTTCTATGTATTTGGGGAATGATGATAGTTCTGAAATATTGCAGAAAAGAACATATTGACCCCAAATCCATAGATCCCTTATGTGTTTGGTGTTTTCATTTTGGGGGCAACCTCTCTTCCTTTTCTCTTTTCCTTTTTCTCTCACATGATGTAGCCTTACTTGGAAACGCGTGACTTGGAATAAGGGATTTCCAAGTTGGCTCTCATGTCTTCTTTACTTTTGCATTTTTCATTTGCTACTTTAAAGTAATTGCTCATAATACAGTGTGTAGCAATTCCTTTAAAGTGGAGGCATACATTGGCATTATTCATTATTCATTTTTCTTTTCTTTTCTTGGTTCTCAGTGCAACCTTGTTACTTCATATGATGCGTTTGTTGCTTTGTGGATGAAATTCGATGTAGTTTCCTTCATGAGCATGATCTATCTTAGCATATTACATTCCTCTTGGTGGCTTGATACAACACACTATATCCCCTAAGTTGCAAATCTTTTGTTCTTTGATTGGTCCTCTCTTGAAGACATCAAACACAATGTTCCCTAAGCTAAAGACCTCTCATGAACTAAGAAAAACTCCTTTGAAAATCTTTGCATGTTGCATGTTGCATTTTTTATATGGCCACCTTGCATAACACAACTTGCATGCCTGTGGTGCCATCGCATTTTTTCATGAGCTCCAAGCATATGAAGTTTTGCTTGTCTTGTGAAGCTCAAAAAGTCATTTTTCTTTTGTGGCACCTTATTAAAGTGATCAGAAGGTATAACTTTGGTATGGTTGAGTGGGAAGGCCATTTTGATGCATGGATTTCCCCATAGCCACCTGTGTGTGTGTGAGTGCATACCAGCCATGAGTGTATGTTTCTCACCTTTTAGGCCTTCTCACCCAGTGGACAACCATGAGTTATGTTGCCTTAGAGTGAGTATGCATTTTTCTTTCTAGACAAACAACCTAGATCTGATCGACAATGGGATGGACAAATGATTGAAGCTTGATTTGATTCTCTCTTTTTCCTTTCTCCTTCTCTCCCTCTTCTTTTCATCATTTTCATGTGTGTTCCTTTGTACTAATGTTTGGTTTTCCATGGGATCTTGATCTTGGGGGCTTGATCACCTGTCTTGATTATTGTTGTCTCATCTTACCAGCATGGGTGAATTCAAATCCCTCTTGATATGCATGTTGGACTACTTTAGTGTGAGTTTGAAGCTAGTTCACCCTCTCACTAAAGTGGGGGATAAATGTGTCACAAAAAATGTATACTTGGACATTTTTACACTCATTTGACTCTTTCTTATGGATTTTGGCTTGATTTTTCCTAGATTTAATGTTGCAATGTGGTCAACACATTGACATTAGGTCCTAGACCCTTGTGAAGTATTAAGAATTCTATGATGTCTTGTAAAAGTGTTGTAACCCACCTTCACACTTTTCTAGGACCCTTTCATTAAAATTCACCTAAATTACCTCTTTTTATCACTTACCAATCCTTATTTCGAAGTGTTGTAAAGAGTTGTAACAAACTTTCACACTTTTCTAGGCTTGTCATCACTAATTTGACCCTTTCTTATGTTTAAATGAACCCTTAATGCACTTTCTAGCCTTACTTAAGTGTGTTTAGAAGAATAATCCTATTAATCATCATTAAATACATTTTAATTCTTGACACCTAGTAAAATTTTCCTAGTGGGACCAAGTCACCATCTGGGGTGACTTAGTCCCACTAGGCACAAAAATTAAAATTATTTTAAATTTCTGGCAGGATATTATTCTCTTAACCTTTAGGTTGGCCTGTGATGTGTTATTTTCCAATTTTTTTGTAAAATCAAGTATAAATAAAGGGTTTTCCTCTCATTTTCACCCCCATTCATCTAATTAATTAATTCATACATTAGCATACATACATTCATTATTCTCAAGCATTCTAGACATTATAAAGTCTTCATTGGAGCTTCTATTTGCATATCTTCAAATTTATACATCAAGGGTTTGGTGAGTTGTAGCATTGCATGTTGTTCATTCATCATTCTCTCTCTATTTCATTTCATTTTCTAGGGTTTGATTACCAAATTGGGGTTTGACCAAGGAAAACTCCTATTCACTAACCCTTAACCCTTTTTCCCCTCTTTGCATGTGTGTTTTGCAAGTCTTGTATGCAGATTTGTCAAAGAGAAAGGTGTTAAAAGGTGATGTCATTTCATCAAAGTCATTCAAGTAAAAAAAAATCCTTAAGAGAATCTTGGAGATCCTTTTCAACCTGATTTCTACAGATTCAGATCTAGACACCTATCTAGAAGAGAAGTGTAGAATGAGAGCTGCAGATTCCTGTCCCAAAATTCTCGAAAGCTGAAGGTGGACTAAGTCACCATCAGTGTTGAATTAGTCCCATTGCTAGGCCTGAAAAGTGATTTCTGCATTTCTGGATACCCTTTTAGCTAAAACCTGTTTCGACAACATCTCCCTGAAACAGGACTAAGTCGCCCAGCTTGGTGTAAGTTTCCTAGTTGGCTTCAACAACAAAATATGTAGGATTCCAAAGCCTCTCTGCATCACATTCCTGTTTCTAGGTGCACCTCTCTAGTTTCATTCATTTCTGTTATTGTTTGTTTGCATTCTTAGATCATTTTGCATATCACAATGTGTTTTCAAACAACTTGCATTTCTTAGGTTTTTGCATGAACAATTCATTTCCCTTTTCAGTTATTTTCATTTAAAGCATTACATCTAGGCATACTTTAATCATATTAGCATTAGTCTTTAGTGAACCCCCAAGTTTTTGTGTGATACCTTTCTCCTTTTAGGTGAAAAATCCTTGAAGTGTAATAGAGAAGGCCCTACAAAAATTTACGGTTCAATAATGTATACCTTGTTTAAGTGTTGTAAATTTTTTTAAGGAAATTTCACACTTATCTAGGTGGTCTTAATTCATTGGAATTATTAACCCTCTTTTGATTCAAATTTAGGCCTTAATTTTGACACCTCCTGAGGATCTTTCCCGACAATCATAAATTAAATATGAAATTATTTCATTGGGAAAAACTTGGTCCTGGTAAGTTGAGCCATGACCCATTCATGCTTAATGGTGAATGGGTCCTCCCTTAATAGGACCCCCTTTTCTCAGTTGATTTGGAATGGGTTTTTTGCCTTCTTTCAACTCCCCAAAGCTTGGTCTTGGAAACTCAGCTAAGACCCATTCACCTTTGGTGGCGAATGGGTCCTCCCTTAATGAGAACCTATTTTATGAATTTAATTCTAATGAGAATTTAATAATCTTTCTTTCCAAATCTGGTGTCGGCCTTTGTTCTTTGAATTTCAGGGTTAATCTCCTAATTTAGTATAAATAAGGGATTAATTTACATTGTTTCTCTTAACACAATCTAACAAGTTTATGAAGCATTCATGCATTCAAGTGATCAAGCATTAGAGCATTTCAAGATCATTTACAAGGCATTTCAAGGAAGATTTCAAGTCTTTATTGCAATAATTCAAGATCATATCATCATGTCAAGGGTTTGATTCATTCATGTGTAATGAGGTAAGAAGTTAATGTTGCATTGAGGATCCATTTACAAGCATCATTACACATCCAAGATCTACATTCTTCATGGCCACTACAAGTTAGTATGTATATTTTCTTCACAAGACAACATACAAGGTGATATCATTTGCATATTTCATATTTCATGCGTCAATTTCATCATTTCATCATTTGGTTTAATTACCTACAAAGGGGTTTGACTGAGGAAAACTCCCATTCACTAAAAAAAACAATTTTTTCTCTCCCTTGAGTGTGTTATTGTAGATTTATAGGTTAAAGATTAAGTTGAGCAAGATTTGGAGCAAAATTGTCAAAGTTGCAAAGTTGTTAAAGTTGTCAAAGTGCAAGATCACAGAAAGAGCTCTATAGAATTGTACACAGGCTTCTAGAACTTGATAACCAAGACTTTAAGAGTGCAAATATCAAGGTACTGGATCCTGAAATTAGTTTTCCGAAGCCCTAAAAGGACCCATTCACCATTGAAGGAGAATGAGTCCTCCATAGCTCAAAAACAACAACGTTTTGGCCAAGTACACAACTTATTATGCTCAAAAAAATTTCTCATAGTTGATATAACATTTTGGTTGCATTTTTGGTTGTTATTAGTATCATATTTTACATAATTTGAAGTGATTTGGTCCTAGAAAAATCAGTGATCCATCCTCTTGTTCACTCATTTGGGTTGATCCTATTTTTCACCATAATCATTTTTGGTGAAATCGACTCATTCAACATTGCAATATTATTACTTTTGGAGTCTCTCATTGCATATTAAGTTAAAATATTACATTCATTGCATTTAGATTTGCATTGAATTAGGGTTTCTTCTTTTGCATTGAAATTTTGCATATCATATAGGGTTTAGATTTGCATTGTTTTGCATTTCTTAAATCTAAAATTTACAAAAGAAATAAATCATTTTGCATCTCATTTAGATCTCATTCAATTGCATTTGAAAATAAAAAAAAATTACATTTCAATCTAGGTCTTGCATTTCATCATTCTATTGTATTTTTGCACTGAATTTCTAGAAAATTTGAAGCTACATTTCACTATTTACAACCTGGAACTAAACAATATATCTAAAAGCTTACAAACCATTAAAAAATAGTTTAAAAATACCTAACCAAGACCCATTCTCCCTTACTAGCGATAGTTCCCTGATCAGGTCTTCTCTGTACCTTCTCGCATCTGAAAAGACATCAAAATTGACATTGAAATCCACAAAAAAGTCCCAGAAAGACCTAACTAGGACCCATTTTCCCTGACTAGAAAATGAGTTCCTGTTAGCTATAGATCTGCAATTTCAAGACATTAAAATCTCATTTTTTAGCTTTTGTTTGGTGCCATTATCTTGTTGTTTCAGTTTCTTGATTTGTTGTTTTATCAATTTCATTGCATTTAGCTTAAATTGCTTCATTTTAGTGTATTGTTAAAAATTAAAAATTGCATCAAAACATTTCATTAAATCAGCTTATTTGATTGTTTAATTAGTAAATTGCATTGCTTAGAATCTAAAAATTCTATTTCATTCTAGGTTATTACATTGCCATTCTAGGGTTTGCACACTAGGTTTGTAAAACTTGCATGAGATTTACAACTTGGTGTCCTATTTGCAATAATATTATAAGACGTAGTTTGAGGCTCATGTAATCCAATGATATCTCACTTGTCATGGATCTTGGGTGCTCTAAATCTCTTTCTAATAGTGTTGAGAATCAACTCTCCATGGATCATAGTTTGCATACCTCATTACCCATGACTTCACCTCCCACAACCAATGTCCTTAACATTACCAACATCGTCCCTACTATAACCACTTCCACTCAAGCTTTGGGATCTACTCAAAGTCAAGGTGGACACAACCTACATACACTAGTACACAACCTACAACAACATTCCAACCAACCACTACATTCCAACCTACAACTACATTCCAACCCACAACAACATTCCAACCTACAACAAAATTCCAACCAACAACAACCTTTCAACCCACAACTACCATTCAACTAATCACAAAAGTCATACCTACTAACATTGTATACACTTCCATAGGCATTCCTACATGAATTTCTTCCACCTAAGTTGTGCCTTCAAATACAATAATTCAGCAACAATCCAACTCCACCAACCTACAATTCACTAGCCCTCTGCATACATACACTACACCACCTCATTCCCCTCAAACTTATAACCAAAATGACCTTCTCATTAAATCACTTTTGCAAACCATGAAATCCCTTCAACAACAAGTGGCAACCTTACAATGAAACAATAATGGTCAACCTTTGCAATACATCAAGGCCACCCCATTTTCCCTTGACATATTAAGAGCGCAAATTCCACAAGGAATAGAGGTCCCTTGATTTGATAAATATGGTGGGAAAGGAGATCATGTAATCCATGTTTCTACCTTCACAACTTTGTGTAGTGATTTCATCTTTGAGGATAAATTGTTGGCTAAGCTATTCCCTAGATCCTTGAAGGATACTGCTCTATAGTGGTTTTCATCTTTACTGAAAAATTCAATTAGCTCATTCAATGAACTCAATGATGTATTTTATAACCACTTCCATATTCACATGGGTACCAAGATGAACCTTGTAGATCTAATGAAATGCAAGCAAAAAGAGGATGAGAAAGTGACTGATTTTATAGGAAGATATCAAACACTTTATTCACAAGTGAACATTAAGATTCTTGATGCTGACCTTCAAAGAATGTTCATTTTCAACTTACAAGATAAAATACAAAGAAAAATTGAATTGTTAAGGTTTCCATCCTTCACGTAGTTATGTACCACCCTTCGTGAACATCAAAACTTGATTGGCATCCTTGATGTGATAAATCCCCCTAGTCATCCTAGAAATTCTGAATCCACAACTGAAAACAATTATCAACCATTCAAGAAACAAAATAAGGGCTTATTACAATTAAATCCTCCAAAAACAAGCCAACAAAACAATAATTAAGTGGCTGCTATAAAAAAAACTCCTTTTGAGGATAGAGAGAGAGGGTTCACTCCTTTATTTGATACCCAAAAAGGAAATATCATCTTGCAGCTCATTGACAAAAACATGCTTACCTTACCTCCTGTTAGAGAACGTAATCGTACTTTACCATTACCTAAAGGCTTTCAAAAAAATGCTTATTTTCATTACCATCAAACAAACAAACATAGTAAAAAATACTGTAAGCGCCTTAAACATATTGTGCAAGATGTTATTGATTCTAATCATTTACTAATCGGAGGTGTGAATGATCAAGGTAATAAGTCTGTAGCTCCTCCTAATCAAAATTTTCAAATCTTTTCAAATTCCACACCTAAGCACAATATTTCATTTGTCAAAGCTAGTGAAACAAAGACTGATGTGATGAATGTTGACACGAATGATGACAATACAAATACCATTAAACAACATCCCATGAATGATGTGATAGAATTTATCAAAGCTAGACCTCATAAGGGCTTGAATAGACAACCTCTTGACATTGCTTTCTCACAAAATGACACACCTAAATATGCACTTGATGGTCCTCTTTACATAGCTGGACAAATCAACAATAAGCCCACTAATGGGATATTGATTGATCTTGTCTATGGAGAGAATGTGATCATAGAAGAATTATTATATGTGCATGAGCTATCTAAATATGCATATGACAACCTGAAAGAATGGATCAAGACACATAAGGGATTTTCTTTCCCTATGATAGGCTCAATAGATCTCCCTTTAAAAGTGGGACCAAAAACATTAATAGTCTTATTCTCCATCATTCCACAATTGGACCAATTTTGTGTGAAGCTACGATATCCATGGCTTCACTCCATGAATGCCATCCCTTTGGTTGTGCATAAATGTCTAAATTTTCCATTTGGAAATGAAATATTCACTGTGCATCATAGCGGATTCCATCCTACCTTGACAAAAGGGAATTTTCCACTAGATTAGTTTTGGTCCAAGCCTATGGAACATATCAAGCCTCGTGAAGATTTATTTTTCAAATCATATAAAAAATTCAAGGCAAATAAAATATTAGAGCTATCCCTTCGAAACATGCCTCAACCTATGACCGAACTAGCCATCCTTGATGAGACAATGATTGAAACTAAAAAACTTCCAACCATACAAGAACAATCTATAGAACAACCTCTTATAATTTCCCACAAAGAGACCACGAGATAACACAAACAATCCTGTTGTCCCTCCTAGAGTCAAACAAGTTTACAAAGTCAAAGAGAAAGTTGTTGAGCAACCTCTTGTTGTTTATTCTAGTCCTCCAAAGGAAGAGAAGGAACCTTTTATTGACAAAACCACTCTTACACAAAAATAAAATTGACAATAAACTGAAAAGAAATCGAAGTGCTAGAGAGCGTAGACATCGTGCTATTGCTCAAAGATTGCAAACATAAGAAAACAATAATAACATAGAAAATCAAAATCCAAACCTACCTGAAGCAATGCATGATGACTCTCAACCCCCACCGCAACATAAACAAGAACATTGTATGTACATTGTTATTCGACCTCCTACTTTGATTGACTTAGATGATGACATTAATATTGCAAAGATTAATGAACAAGTGCATGGTGAGTTGAATGCAATGTTTTATTCTTCTATGAGCTTAAATAACAAATCTCCTAATAAGAGTGTTGAACTTGGTGTGTCTCCTAGTTTGACACTTTATGTTGTCCCTTTGGCTAGTTGCCCACCTTTCATTTTTACCAACCAAGATTGGGAGGTAGATGATGTTCTTTAGGTTGACTCACATGTGCCTTACTAGTATTTTTCTTTTTCATTTTTCTTTGTGATTGCATGTGCGTAATGTGATCCCCTGTGACATTTCATTTGATATTCCTCTTTATTTTGTGCATTCTTTTATTTGTATCTTCATTCTTCTTTATGTCATAATCATCTTTTTCATTTGTCCTATGTTTCCTTTTGGGGATGACACAAAGTGTCAAGATATTCATGTCTCTTCCATGTTGACCCAAAATATTTTCCTTTTTCTTTTTCACTTGTCTTGTGTTTTCCTTTTTGGGATGACACAAGGCGTTGAGACATTCATGTCTCTTCCATGTTGACCCAAAATATCTTCCTTTTTTATTTTTCACTTGTCTTATGTTTTCCTTTTGGGGATGACACAAGGCATTGAGACATTCATGTGTCTTCCATGTTGAACCAAAACAATTGTCTTTATCTTTTTCATTTGTATTGTGTTTTCCTTTTGGGGATGGCACAAGGCGTCGAGACATTTATGTTTCTTTCATGTTGACCCAAAAGGTTTTCCTTTGTTTCTTCCCTCTTTGTGTTATTCTTCCAATTCTATGAGTATTTGGGGAATGATGACAATTCCATGCTCTATGACAACATTGTAGCATAGACATATGACCCAAAATCCATAGATCTCTTATGTGTTTGCACCTTTCCTTCCTACTTCATGATGCAACTTGCTTCAAAAACATACATGACTTGGAATAAGGTTTTTTGAGGAAAGCTGTCATGTATTAGGATAAAAAACATTGGCTAATTTAAAGAAATTGCTTGTACTGATGGTGTAGCAACTACTTTAAAGTGGGGGCATACATAGATGACAACTTTTGGAAAAAATTCATGGCATGATTTTCCTTTTTCTGGTGATGTGTCCTATTCTTGGTGGTGTCATTGGGTTTGATGCCATCCAAAAGTGTAAGATCTACTGTCATGGCATGACGCAAATGAGGCATCCCATGGGCAACGATTTGACACTTTTGACTTGTCCTCTCTTGGAGACATTAGGCACAATGCTCCCTAAGAGGAATACACAAACAAAGAAAAATCCCCTTTAAGTTACATGACATTCAAAATAATTTACAAAATCATTTTCATTATGGTACCTTATTAAAGTTATTGGGAGGATAAATTTGGTATGGTTGGTATGATGGGAAGCCGATACAATGGCATGGATTTCTCATTATATGGTGAGAAGCTGATACACTGGCATGAATTTCTCACTAAACCACTTCATCGGGACAACTCACCTAGTGGACAGATTGAGGTTCCATTACCCCAGAGTAAGCACAAATATTTTGGGACAACTCACCTAGTGGAAAGACTGAGGTTCAACTACCCTAGAGTGAGCAGCGTATGCTATGGAGAAACAACCACTGCCTCACATCGTGTTGAATCAGTTGTGCTTGATCCTTTGTTTTTTTTAAAAAAAAATTGGCGTTTGATAGGGTATGATCATTTATCTTTGTCATTTCTACATAATTAAGTGTCTTGGATGTCTAGTTTAGTGTGAGTTTGACATGGGGTCATCCTCTCACTAAAGTGGGGGCTAAATGTAGTGACAAAAAAAGTAGCCTTTTCCTTCTTTGATTGATAATTAACCTTAAAGCTAAAATAATGGTGTATTGGAGTGGTTTTGTAATGTTTTGTACACATTCACACTATTCTAGGACCTTTATTTAACTAAAAAATTCTTGAATTGGTCCTTTGCAAGGGTGTTGTAAAGTGTTGTAACACACTTTCACACCTTTCTAGGACTTATTTGCTTAATTAAGCCTAATGGGCCCCTTTCTAAATAAAAATATGCATAATGTATACCTTGTTTAAGTGTTGTAAAGTGTTTTAAGGCACTTTCACACTTATCTAGGTGGTATTAATTCATTGGAGTTATTAACCCTCTTTTGATTCAAATTTAGGCCTTAATTTTGACACCTCTCGAGGATCTTTCCCGACAATCATAAATTAAATATCAAATTATTTCATTGGGAAAATTTTAGTCTTGGTAAGTTGAGCCAAGAACCATTCACCCTTAATGGTGAATGGGTCCTACCTTAATAGGACCCCTCTTTCTTAGTTGATCTGGAATGGGTTTTTGGCCTTCTTTCATCTCTCTGAAGATTGGTCCTACAAACTCAGCCAAGGACCCATTCACCTTTGGTGGAAAATGGATCCTTCCTTAATGAGACCCTAATTTTTGAATTTCATTCTAGTGGGAATTTAATTATCTTTCTTTCTAGATCTAGTGTCAGCCTTAGTTCTTTGAATTTCAGGGTTAATCTCCTAATTTAGTAAAAAAAAGGGGTTAATTTACATTGTTTGTCCTAACACAATCTAGAAAGTTTATGAAGCATTCAAGGATTAAATTGATCAAGCATTAGATCATTTCAGAGAATTTACAAGGAATTTCAAGGTAGATTTCAAGTCTTTATTGCAACAATTCAAGATCACATCATCATGTCAAGGGTTTGATGCATTCATGGGTGATGAGCTAAGAAGTTAATGTTGCATTGAGGATCCATTTACAAGCATCATTCCACATCCAAGATCTAAATTCTTCATGGCCATTATATGTTAGTATGCAGATTTTCTTCACAATACAAAATCCAAGGTGATATCATTTGCATATTTCATATTTCATGCTTCAATTTCATCATTTGGTTTAATTACCTACAAAGGGGTTTGACTGAGGAAAACCCCCATTCACTAAGAAACAAAATTTTTTTCTTTTCCTTGAGTGTGTTATTGTAGATTTATAGGTTGAAGATCAAGTTGAGCAAGATTTGGAGAAAAGTTGTCAAAGTTGCAAAACTGCAAAAGTTGTCATTCAAAGTGCAAGATCACATAAAGAGCTCTATAGAATTGTACACAAGCTTCCATAACTTGATAACCAATATTTCAAGAGTGCAAACATCAAGGTACATGATCCTGAAATCAAATTTCTAAAACCCTAAAAGGAGCCATTCACCACTGAAGGTGAATGAGTCCTCCATAAGTCAAAAACAACTTTCTAGCTAGGTACACAACTTTTTATGCACTAAAAACATTCCTCATAGTTTCTATAATAGTTAGGTTACATTTTTGGTTGTTATTAGCATCATATTTTATATAATTTGAAGTGATTTGGTCCTAGAAAAATAAGCGATCTATCCTCTTGTTCATTCATTTGGGTGGATCATATTTTTCCCCATTTCACTTACAATCAAGAATCAAGATCTACATTCATGCTAGGAATTTCATACAAGATTGTAGCCTTTGATTCAAGGGTTTGGTGAATTGCAACATAGCATATTGTTCATTATCATTCCTTCATTCTATTTGATTTCATTTCGAGGTTTGATTACTAAAATAGGGTTTGACCAAGGAAGCCCTTATCCACTAACAAAATAACATTTTTCCCTCTCTTTTATGTGTGATTTGCAGATTTGGTTTGAAGATCCATTGAAGAGCAAGATTGGAAAAAGTTGTCAAAGTTGTCATGTTTAGTGCAAGATCACAAAAAGTCACCTATAAGCTAAAATTCAGAGTTTGAGACTCAGAGATCAAAGGGAGAGAAGCTATAGAAGACCACTAGAGGATATCAAAGTTTTAGATCAACCCTGATACTATGACTAAATCACCACTTGTGGAGTATGAGTCCTAGTATACTAGTTTTTATACTTTTTTTTGTAGATCTTTGTTTACTAATTGCAGATTCTAGTTTCGGTGCAAAAACCTAAATTGGGACTAAATCACACCTATTGGTGTGTGAGTCCCAGTGTGCTTCAAAATTCATAATTTCAGGATTGCAGACCTTATTTCAATCCTCTTCAGTTTTCCAGGTGCACCTCTTTTTATCTCCAATTTGTTATTATGATTTGAGTTCATTTTCTAGGTCATATAGTTAGGTTTTGCATGTTACTTTCATTTATTGTCTTTATAAGCCTTTTCTTAGTGGTGAACCCCCTTATTGTCTTTAATAACACCGTAAGAGACCTTTTAACATATCCTTTCCCCAACTGTAACATTATATTGAGATCTTTAGGGTTTCCTTGAATGAACTTTAGAAAAATAGGAAAGGAAGGGACTTCCCCTTCCCCCTAGTTCCATCTCCTAAAAGGTGGAACCCTATTGCCTAGGTTTTCTTTTGGTGAACCTGGCCTATTTCCTAGGTTTCAATTGCTATAAATATGGATGTGATTATAATGAAGTTACAGCTGAAGAGATTCCTTTGGAGGACATATAAGAAAAAGAGATAGATGATTTATTGATGCAAATTGTAGCAGTAGAAGTAAAGTGTGATGCATTGGTTATAATGCAAGGAATTGGAATAGTTGCATGTCTTATTAAAGGCATGAAAGAAGAGAATAAAGATGAATTTGAAATAGGTGATGAGAAGTTAAAATCTTTTCTTACTGAATTTAAGAAAAATGATTTTCATGTTGAGATGAATGAGTTAGTGAATGTAGATGAGATGGTTTAGTTAGAGCTTGTTAGAGATGATTGGTATGCAAAGAAGGGATTGTATGGTGTTGCATATTTAAGAGTAGATGCAATTTGGTGGAGGTGGATGGAATATGGTGGGTTCAATCCCACAAGATCAGAGGATAATGTGAGATACACTTGGAGGAGGTGGTCAGGTTATGGTGGAGTTCATTCCACATTGAGGAAGAGGAGTAAAGACCATAGTTATCAAAGGAGGATGTTGATTGTTCCACATAAGTGTTGGAAGAGGAGAAAGAAGAATCAATTCCAATTACCAAATTCAATGATGAAGTTTGTTGAGGATTGCTTGCAATTCGAAAGGGTGGTACTACCACTCAGCTCTATTTTGTGAATCCATATTTATAAAATTTTACCACCTTGGGTGTCCAATGCAAGAGCATCCAAGGTGTAAGAACACTATTGCATCACTCAATTTCTTTTGTTTTAATTTTCAATAAGGGCTTATGTGGTCTAATGTTGTGGGAAATAAATTATTTTAAATTTCTAAATATTGTAATATTTTCTATGTGATTATGCAATTATAATTTTGATGGGTATTTAGTTTTGTAAATGTTATCAAAGCATAAAAAAGTGGAATATTCTTTTTGGGTGTCTCATTTTTTGGTGGGGACCACTTTTTAAGCATGCTCTTACATGTTTATTTGCATACATTTGCATGTTGAGACACCAAATTTGCATGTTGGTGCATGTTCTTATTTGGAGCCATTGGAGCTGTCAGGGAGTTATGGAGATTCCAGAATTGACCAAATTTGATTGGCCATAAGTTAGGAGCCCATGTGAGGTTCATGTGAGAATTTAGTAATTTTAATTATTTTATGATTTCCCCTCATGGTAGGTGTGGGTTTTCCAAGGATGTGTTTTGGAATGTTGTTTTGGAAACCATAGTGGTTTCCTCATTCTAAAACTTCTATATTATGACGCATTTTCATTTCGAGAGGAGGCTTTAGAGGTTTTTTAGGTTGAGATGGGGAATGATACATGATTTTGAGGAGGATGTATGACTCCATGATTGTATATTTTCTCAAATATAAAGCCCATGTGTGAAGAGAGCTTGTGAGATTCCATGTTTGTAATCCATTTCAATTTGAAATAGTATGATATATGTTGCTGCCTTCTTGCAATTTGTTGTGTAGTTGTTCGTTTCAGATTGGAGGCATACTTATGGGAGAAGGAGACCAATAATTCATGTTTTTGAAGGTTTGAAGGTGTTTTAACATTAACAAATAGACTTTGAGGTTGCAATTTTATTGCAGTTGGGACTTCTCATTGAAGATTGTAGATTGAAGGAGCTAGAAGCTACATGGAGGGTCAATTTGTGACTGATCTTTGCTATTTTTAACAAAATTATATCAATCATATTTCAGTTTGTAATGGTTTCCATCAGCCCATATGGCTGCAAATAATTTGATTTTAGATTTGCTATGTTTTATATGTAATTTCATGAGATTTTTAAATAAGAAACCATAGTTACTTCTTGCAGATTTATGAGTTGTTTCAAACCATTTCTAAGTTGCATTTTCACATTTTTGGTATTTGTGATCGATAGATGGATTCTTCTACATAATCAATTTAGTTGATTCAAAACCTATTAATTTACCATCTTGTTCAAAGGTGATTTAGAATTGAATTTGGTCATTTTGTTGAAGCATCATAAATCACCTAAGTAGACTTGTAAGACCATGTAATATTAAAATCCTTGTGTACTATGTGTTTAAAAATATAGTAAAAATCATTATGGATAGTGATAAAAATCTCCAATACAATTTCAAAAGTTTAAAATTTTCACAAGTTTGTGTTTTCATGGTTCATAGATTTGTGAACATGCAAGAAGATTCTAAAAAATCACAACATATTAAAAGGGGTTCTTTTCAAGGTATTTGGGATTTTGACACATGATTACTAGTTTTTACAAAGTTCACGTTTACCCCTAAAGTCCTAACAATGTGTTTATAGTGGTATTTCATTTTTCTTCTACAAAAAAGAGCCATATTAATTGGTAGGTTTATGGAGAATGAAAGTTTATTGTTTTCAACTCATAAAGTGCAATTCATAGTTTTCAATTTCACACAACCACAAGTAGGCTCCAAATTTTTTACTACATGCTAAAATTTTAGAATAACATCATTGATAGGGATTTAGAATTCATATGCAATAATGTAAGCTCTCACCAAGATACTTTTTGAATTCATTCAAAATTTTATAAATTTTACAATAGTGATTAAAAATTACTAAAATGGTATAAAGAGCGGAGCTATTATTTATAGTTGTAAGTCATATTTTTATAATACATACATGAGGTGGAATTTCTATTTACATTTGCAAGATAGAGGCCCATGTAACATTTTGCGAAAAGTTTATGTTTACAATTGTAAGTCAGAGTTTTGATGAAATATTGAAGAGAAAGAAAGTGAACTTTATTTGTAACTTTACAATTACACTTTTACAAGACAATCCCAAAAGCCTACAATGATAATAGAAGTTAGGGATTCTACATGTAGTTCTAAATGAAAATATAACTATAGTTTCCTTTTACATGTGTAAGTCAAAATTTTGTTGAAATATTACAAGAAAGGATGCAAAATGTGTTTGTAGACATGTAACTAAATTACAAAGGTGCACACAAGGTCTAAAATCCCACATACATTAGATTGACAAATTAAAATGTCACTTTTTCATACTAGATTTTAAAGGTATGAGCGATTGCCACAACTTTGCATTTTTCATAAACATGCATAGCTTTCTTGAAGTCATGCAAATTAGATTTATGTAGTGAATTTTCTAATTATAAATGAAATTATAATCTCCATTAGTGTTTCCTATTATAAATGTAATTTATAATTCTTCCAACACTATAAATTGAAACCATAACTCTACCATGTGATACATTTACATGGAGAAAAAGTTGAAAATAAAGTGAAATATGTGTTCTCATGGAATGCGTTTATTACAATATGCTTAGAATGCATACATTGAAAATACTGAAAAATTTCAAGTAAATTAAATTGATAACTACTAGAATATACAAACTTTATCCACATCCTACTAGCTTTATCAAGATGAAATCTCAAGAGTAAGGTATAAATATTTATTGGAGCATAAAGGATACATAGATTTATTAAATTTTATACTTGCAAATGCCCTATCCACCATATATGAAAAATGTGGAAGCATATATGTGGAAGTTGTACCATTTAATGAAAATTAATGTAGTGACATGAAATACATTATAAGAATTTCACAAGACATGTCTATTTAATTTTTTTAAAATTTTAAGCAAGAGAAAGCTAGGAATGTAAAAGTAGATCCCACAATTATTTCTAGCATAGAATTAACATGGTGCAAATAATTGTTAAACATCAATATTTACACAAAACATCTAGTCAAAAGGTATTTGAGACTTTTATCAAATGTTCTGAAAACTCAAGATTTCAATTTCTTTTTACATCATCCTAATAGTCTATTCCCAAACAAGAGCTTCAAAAAATGTCATAATCATCCATCAAAACATGTTGTAGATTGAGTTTTATTAGTGTCAAAGTTGTAAATGATTCAAAGTTAGTCATGTTTGTAAAATGTGAAAGAATAAACTATGCCCTTGAGTTTTTTGACACTATGTTTCAAAAAATTCAACTCATATGAATTTCATGCAAATTGTTTGAAAAAATTCATTAAAAATGTTTGCCTACAAATTATGCAAGAGATACTTTCTAAAATTTCTCAAATAACGAGAATCATGTGGAAGGTCAATATTTATTAATGAAATGACATACTAAATATGTTAAATACAATGATAGATGAATATATGTAAGAAATATTTTTTTAAATTGTTTTACTTTTTTTTAGAAAATGTGATTTATAGGGTATAAACATCCATCAAAATATAGAAAATTGAGAAATCAATATTATATTTATGACTTCCTAAATTTTCACATGTGTACAACATGTAAAAGCATTGAAAAAATATAGTAGAAATGAGGTCTGTGGATTATTTGATAGAGAACCCCAAGAAAATTATGTCTTGTTAGTTGTAATATTCATAAAGTGATTAAGATTGGTTTTACTAATGAAGAATAAAAAATTTCAAAGAAGTGAATCAAATAAATGTGATCTCATGGAATTGGGATATTATAAAGAACAAAAATAGGATACAAGGTGTAGTGTAGGAAAATTTATCCCTTTACATTTTCACACTTGTTTGGGCCCTCCCTTCTAAAATTGGGCTTCCTTATGTCTTATTTGGTCCTATTTTGCATCCACGAGCCATATTTAATGCATCTTTTCGAGGATAATCCTAACACATATCTAATAACCAACCATAATTTATTGATTTTGGATTGTATGGCCCAAATTTAGTGATCTAGGACTCATATACCACCTTGGCCGTATGGGTCCCACCTAAGTTTTGGGGCCTAGTTCTGAATTTGGCATAGAACTTAACATTTCTTGAAATTTGTGTCCCAAGCTTAGCCTATTGGGACTCATACACCCCAACTGGTGTATGCTTCTTGCTAACCTTGGACCTATTTTAAATTCAAATTCTTGGTAGGATTTTATTCTCCTAGATCTAATGTCGACTTGTAGTGTTGTAATTCTAGGAAATTTTGCATAATTAAGTATAAATACAAGATTATTTCTCTTATTTTCTGCTAGCAAGTTTACAAGTCTCCTAGGAGTTTTATACTTGAGCATTCCTATAGAAAATTTATGATCAAGAGAGTTTACAAGAGCGTTCAAGAGCATTCAAGAGTTGATTATCAAGCATTTTTGAGCTACATTCAAGATTCAAGCATCATGTCAAAGTCATCATGCATCATATTTATTTTTGAGCAAACATTTGTGATGTAGGGTTTTTATGATTCAAGAAAGCATTCAAGTCAAGATCCATAACATACAATCAAGAATCAAGATCTACATTCATGCTAGCCATTTCACACAAGATTGCAACTTTTGTTTCAAAGGTTTGGTGATTTGCAACTTTTCATATTGTCCATTCATCATTCCTTCATTCTATTTGATTTCATTTCAAGGTTTGATTACCAACATAGGGTTTGACCAAGGAAAACCCCTATCCACTCAAAATATTTGATACGTGATTTGTAGATTTAGGTTGAAGATCCATTGAAGAGCAAGATTGGAGAAAGTTGTCAAAGTTGCAAAGTTGTCAAAGTTGTCATCTTTCTGGCAAGCTCATGAAAAGTCATGTATAGGTCAAAATTTAGAGTTTCAAACTCAAATATCGAAAGGGCGAGAAGATAGAGAAGATCATTGATATCAGAGTTTGATATCAACCCTAATATTGGGACTAAATCACCACTTGTGGTGTATGAGTCCCAGTATATCAATTTTTAGACTTTTTTTCTAGATCCTCATTTATCAGTTGTAGATTCCAGTTTCAGCTCGAAATCCTAAACTGAGACTAAATCGCCCCTACTGGAATATGGGTCCCAGTGTGCTTCAAAATAAATAATTTCAAGATTGCAAACCTTGTTTCAAGCATCTTCTATTTTCCAGGTGCACCTTTGTTTATCTCCAGTTTTCTATTCTAATTTGAGTTCATTAGGTTTTATATGTTACTTCCATTTATTGTCTTTCTAAGCTTTTGCTTAGTGGTGAACCATCTTAGTGGATTTAATCACACCCTAGGAGACCTTTTAGTAGATCCTTTATCTCAATTGCAACATTAGATTGATATCTTTAGGGTTTCCTTGAATGAACTTGAGTGAAATAGGAGAACACCCCCCTCTTGTGTTCTTGTGCGTGTTCCATCTCATAAAAGGTGGAGAACCCTATTTCCTTGGTTTCATTTTGGTGAACCTAGCCTTTGGAAACCTTATTTATTTTTTGGAGTGCATCATAGTCCTAGATCTAGCTTACATAAATTTTACATTAGATCATGCATTAGTTAATTTGTATTTAGGGATTCTAAATCTTGCATTAGTGAAAGTGCATATAGGTTGCATTTTTTCACCTTGCATCATTGAATTTCATTTGAGATATGTAATTGCACTTAGTCTCTAGACATAATACAAACAAGAAACCTTAACGTTCACTCAGAATTTACTAAATTTAGTGTCAAAACCCTAATCTAGGACTCATACGCCCCTATGGGAAATTTAGTCCCAATATAGGTTATTTTACCCAAGTTCTGGAAATTTTGTGCTAACTGTTGTTTAGCAGTTGAACCCTTGAAAAACTCTAATTGGGACTCATACACCCCTTTGGGTGATTTAGTCATGTGTCAAACCTAAAACTACATTTTACAACTTTAAAAAACTTGTTTATGTGCTTCTATTTGTTTTTGTTAGATATTTGTTTCAGTTTATTGAGTTTCTATTTCATTAATTTAATTGCATCTAGCTTAATTTTATTAGAATCAAAATTAAAGAATATCATTTATCTTCTGTTCATTTCATTTATCTTGCATTCATTGATTGTCCCTTGCATGAGCCTTTCAACTTGGTGTCCTATTGCTAATACTCTAGTGAGATATAGTTCAAGACTAATGTCATCCCACGATAGCACACTTGTCGTGGATCTTGGGTTATCTATCTCTTTCACTCATAGTGTTGACACTAGTTCACTAGGTATGGACCATACCCTTAGAAACTCTTTACCTTCAAGTAGAATGACAAGTGTTGAAACAATGGTTTCTAGTATTCCTAAAGAAAACATAATCCAAATCCACTAAGACTTAGAAAACTTACAACATCAAGTGATTATTGAAAACATTTCCAACACTGATATCCTACCATAGATAACATACACCGCATGATTGAAAGTGAAGAAGGAGTAGAACTTGTGTGTAACCTAGCTTAGATTTTTGGAAAAAATCTTACCTCAATGACTAGCTATGCTCTACCTTCGAACAATGTCCAAAGTCAAGGAGGAACTCAAATTCCTCTTCCCAGAACCATTGAATCTATTCCTACCTATACCAACCCTCAAGTTACAAGAATGATACAACCTACTAGTAATGTATGTCCTACCTTGGGTATTTCATCTAGCAATCCTAGTACCTTTTTGGCATCACATGTCATATCTCCTACCACTTTATCTCAAGTAAACATTCCATTCACTTCCCCCTTGAACACATATACACCTCCACAATATTCACCTCCATCTCAAAACACAACTAATAATGCCATCATAAAACAAATTTTGCAAAATGTTTCCTCCCTTCAAAAGAAAATTTCCACCATAAACCAAAATCAAAATGGCCAACCTTCATACCATGTCAAAAGTAATCCATTATCCTTGGAGATATTGAGGACATGGATACCACAAGGTATAGAGATTCCTAGATTTGATAAATATGGGGAGAAAGGATACCCTTATAACCGTGTTTCCACTTACACCGCCTTATGTAGTGATTTTGTATAAGCTCTTGGCTAAGCTTTTCCCTAGGTCCTTGAAAGATACTACTTTAGAATGGTTTTTCATGTTATCAAACAACTCAATTTTTTCATTCAATGAACTTTTTGAGGCCTTTATAAACCATTTCCAAGTGTACATGACTCCTAAGATAACCTTAGCCAATTTGATGAGATGTAAGAAAAAAGATGATGAAATGGCTATTGACTTCATTTCACACTACCAATAGCTTTATTCCAAAATCAATACATAAATAATATTGATCCCCACCTATAATGAATGCTCATTGAGAACTTGAAAACTAAGATACAAGATAATCTTGGCATGATGAGGTTTCCTTCCTTCGTACACTTGTGTACTTCCCTTCGTGATTATCAAAATTCGGTTAGTAGTCGTGAAACAAAACCCACCTCTAGCTATCCTAAAAAGTTTGAATCCACAAATCAAAACAATTATCAACCTTTTAGAAAATAGAATAAAGGCTTCCTTCAACTAGATCCCCCTCAACCAACACAACATGTTGATACCCAAGTGGCTGCTATAAAGAAGACAAGTCCTTTTACATTTGGGGATCTGACTGGGCAATTTACTCCCTTGCCTGATACACTTCATAACACAATGTTACAACTTCTAGAATAGAAAATCATCACCTTTCCTCCCATTAAAACTCTTGATCCTAATAATCCTTTACCTCTAAACTTTATATCAAATTCATATTTTCATTTTCATCAACAAAATGGACATGATACAAAACGTTTTAAGCATCTTAAACATCTTGTGCAAGACCTCATTGATTCTAGTCGACTTCAAATTGGAGGTGTTAATGATCAAGGAAATAAGTTTGTTGCCCCTCCTAACCAAAACATGCAAATCTTAACCAACCCTATGCCAAACCATAATATTTTATTTGTCAAAGCTAGTGAAAAAAAGAAGAATGATGTGAGGAATGTTGACATAGATGATGACACACATGGATACTATTGAACAATGTCCTAGGGATATTAATGAAAAAATTCCTATGGATAGTATTGTTGTATTGATCAGAATTCAACCTCATAAGGGCCGAACTAAGAAGCCTCTTGACATTTCTTTCTCATCTAGGGACACAATTACAAATGCACCTGATGGTCCTCTTTACATAGCCATGAACTCTATCAAGAAACATATGATAAACCAAAAGCATGGATAAAAACATACAATGGTTCCTCTTTCCCTACGATGGGATTGATCACCCTTTAAAAATTGGACTAGAACAATTAGATATCTCATTCTCCATCATCTCAACATCGGATTAATTCTGTGTGAATCTTGGTTATCCATGGCTATGCTCCATGGAAGTCATTTCGTTGGTTGTGCATAAATGCTTAAAGTTTCTCTTTGAAAATGAAATATTTACTGTGCACCATAGTGGCTTTAATCCTCTATCTTCCCATGGGAAATTTTCATTGGATTTATTTTTGCCTGATCCTATGGAACCTATTAAACTCGTGAGGAATTCTTTTTCAAATCCTATAAAAATTGCTTTTTCAAATCCTATAAATTTTTTAAGGTGAAATGCATAGCAAAACCATACCTTCAAAACATGCCTCAACGTATGATCGAGCCACCTATCCTTGATAAAACAATGATTGAACCAAAATACATCTCTTATAAAAGACCAAGAGACAACAAAAACAATCTTGTCATGCCTCCTAAGATAAAACAAGTTTACAACACTAAAGAGAAGGTGGTTGGACAACCTCCTGTGGTTCCTTCCATTCCTCCCCTTAGGGAAGAAAATAAACTGATGTTTGATAAACCCGCTCCTACAAAAACACAACTTGAAAATCATAATAAAAGAAATAGATATGATAGAGAGCATGTAGGAATAGATGTTGTGCTCTTTCTCAAAGGTTAAATGAAGATAACAAAAAAGAAGATCAACATCCAAACTTGACTAAAGCAATACATGATGAGTCTCCATCTTCGCTACAACAAAAATATCCTAGATCACAACTACAACAAGAGCTAAATCCTTCTTTAGACATTATCATTTGACCTCCCATTGTGATTAACTTAGATGATGATGATGAGGTTGCTAAAATTGACGAAGAAGTGCATAATGATTTGAATACATTGTTTTCATCTTCTATGAGCTTAAATGATAATTCTCCTAGGAAGAGTGTTGAACTTGGTGATGACCCTAGTTTGGCACTTTCTATTGTCCTGTTGGCTAGTTGTCCACCTTCCACATACGATGAACAAGATTGGGATGCAGATGACCTGCTATAGGTTGAATTGCATGTTCCTTACTAGTCTTTTGCATTGCTCTCTTTTTCATGTTTCTTTTATGTGATTTTACGTTTGTAATGTGATCCCCCGTACCATTCTATTTGATGTATCTCTCTCTTTGTGACATTCATCTATTTGTATCTACATTCTTTTATATTTCATAAACCTTTATCTTTTATTTGTCTTGTATTTTCCTTTTGGGGATGACGTAAGGCGTCGAGACATTTAGGTCTCTTCCATGTTGACCCAAAATATTTTCTTTGTTTTCACTCTTTTTGTTTCATTCTTCCTGTTTCATGAGTATTTGGGGAATGATGACAGTTATGAGATCTCTAAAAACATTGTAGCAAAGGCATATTGACCTCGAATCCATGGATCCCTTATGTGATTTTGGGATTTCATTTTGGGGGAAACCATTTTTCATGATGTAGATTTATTTGGAAACATATGACTTGGCATAGGGCTTTCCAAATAAGCTCTCATGTCCTCTTTATTGTTAGCAATTATCATTTGCTACTTTAAATTAATTTCTCACAACATGGTGTTAGCAATTTCTTTAAAGTGGGGGCATGCATTAGCATTATCTTTTTGCACTTTACAACTCATGTTTCATTGTGTAGTATTCTTACTTCATGAGATGCATCTTTCTCTTTGTGGTGACATCGGGCATGATGTCCTTCAAGAGCGTGTTCTCTCTTAACATATTATATTCCTTTTAGTGGCTTGATGTGACACACTACATCCACTAAGTTGTGAATCTTATGTTCTTCGATTGGTCCTCTTAGAGACATTATGCACGATGTTCCCTAAGTTAAGACCTTACATGAACTAAGAAATAGTCCTTTGAACATACCTTATAATACCCTTTGCATTTACAATATCAGTTATATCGCCACTTGTGGCAACAAAAATTATACTCCCTTCTTGGAAATAGTACAATCCCTCACCTAATTTGGCCCTATTTTCATACCCTTTCATTAATTACCCTTTAATTCATCATTAATAGGCCCCTAGGACCCATTATTTCAGATCTCGAGGCTTATTTCAGCTAAAAACCCAACAAAATCATCTAAAACATAAAAAATACCAAAAACCCACCCAAAAAATCTAGGATGGAACTCATTCGCCACCTTTCAAAAATGAGTCCCCCTAGGTGGAACCCATTCACCACCTTGGGCGAATGAGTCCCATTTGGGGATTTTTTCAAATTTGAGTGGGAAAATCACCCTTTTAATTAAAATTTTGGGTTGTTGTCAGGGTTTGAGATCTGAATAACAGTAAATTAGGTGTTAATGCCTATATAACCAAGCTTCTAAGTCATTTTTATCATCTAAGCAAGAATTTTCAAAAGCAATTTGAAGAGACAAGCATCAAGAATCTTCAAGTATTCTTTCACAAGAGCATTCAAGTTCCAAAAAAAAGCAAAGGTGAAGTCTTGGAGCAACATTAAAGTGTTTTTGTAGGTCTTCAAGCTCACTTTCATTCAAGATCTAACATTGTCAAGGGTTGATCATGGTTGTCTATAGTGAATCATGATGGATTCTAGGTTTGGGAGATGCAACTATCCATCAAGCCAAGCCTAATGACTTGTTTCCTAAGTGATTCCACCCTCCATTATCACTCTACATTTAGCCAAAGGAAGGTACAAGCATTATTGAGGCTCATTTGGGTGATTAAGGATCTCTTAAAGTGAGTCATTCATTGTCATATTTCATTTATGCATCTCATTCTTACACATTAGAATAGGATTGCTTCATGTTTTATATTTTCTAGTCTTAGACACACATAAGGATAGAGTTTATGTTCACATTTACATTCAAGTTTCATTATTTTCATCAAGGTTTAATTACCAAACTAGGGGTTTGACCAAGGCAAACCCCCCATAAGCAAATCAAGTCTATATTTGGTTTTGCATGCATTTTCATAGATTCGGATCCAGAAATCAATTTGGGAGAAAAGAGCAGATCTAAAGTTTGAATTCTTGAAAAAGAAAAATGGGATTTATTCACCAGAAGTGGCGAATGAGTCCCACTTTGGGTGATTTTTCAAGATTTTTGCAGATGCAGATACCCATTTTCCTAAAACTTGTTCCTATATAGAAACCTAGATTTGGGACTGATTTTCCCATGTTGGTGAATGAGTCCTAGTAGGTCAAAAGTTTAATTTTTTTAGCATTTTCGAGCTCATCCAAGTCTTCTTCAGATTCCTAGGTGCACACAATTTATCTTACAATTTTTTATTCTATTTTATTTTCATTTCTAGGACATCTAGTTAAATTTTGCATTGCATTTGTCTCTCCAAGTCTTAACTTGGTGGTGAACCCATCATTGCTTAACATTCAACCCCTAGGATAGCCTTATTGCAAGATCCCTTTCTCTTTTTCATTGAGATCTATAGGGTTATCCTTGAGTGGAATATTTGAAAGTGGGTGTGCTCTATGTCCTAAGCCATACAATAGCACTCATCCCCCATTTTCATTAGTTCCACCACCTTGCATAACAAACTTTTCTTTCCTATGGAACCAATCTTGTTTGTTCATGAGTATCAATCATACAAGGCTTTGCTTGCCTCATGAATCTTGTTGTTCATGTTTCCTGACACCTTATCAAATTTATCAGGAGGTATATCTTTGGTATGGTTACTATATGGGAGATCAACTTAGGCATGACTTTCCCATAGCCACTTGCTTGTCTATGTGAGTGCATGCTAACCGTGTGCTTATGTGTTTTGTTGGGGGATCACCTAGTGGATGCCTTGAGGTTCCATTAGCCCTTTTGAGCATGTGATTGGTTTGCATATTGACATCATGTTCCACTTGTAAATGTTTTGGAAAAACAACTTAGATTTGATCCACATCGTGCTAGACAAATAGTTAAGGCTTGATCCATCTCTTTTATTTTCATTTTTATTTCTTCTCCATGTATTTAGTAGTGTATGCTTGTGCTTGTATCTTGTTGTTGTTCCTTACATCATTTACATGTGTGTTCTTTTGTGTCTTTGTTAGTTTTCCATAGGATCTTGATCCTGGGGGCTTGTGCAACCCTATTGATCACTGTCATCCTATGTCACTGGAATTGGTACATATGGACCCCTCTTGATGTGAATTTGTCTACTTTAGTGTGAGCTTGAAGAAATATCATCGTCTCACTAAAGTGGGGGCTAAATCTAGTGTAGGAAAATATATCCCTTTACATTCTCACACTTGTTTGGGCCCTCCTTGCTAAAATTGGGCTTCTTTATGTCTTAATTTGTCCTATTTTGCATCCACAAGCCTTATTTAATGCATCTTTCCAAGAATAATCCTGACACATATCTAATAACCAATCATACTTTAATTATTTTGGATTGTATGGCCTAGATTTAGTGATTTGGGACTCATATGCCACCTTAGGCATATGGGTCCCACCTAATTTTTGAGACCTAATCCTAAATTTGGCATAGAACTTATCATTTCTTGAAATTTGTGTCTCAAGCTTAACCTATTGGGACTCATATGACCCAACTAGAATATGAGTCCTGCTTAGTTTGGACCTATTTTAAATTCAAATTCTAGGTGAGATTTTATTCTCTTAGATTTTATGTTAGCTTGTAGTGTTGTAATTTTGAGAAATTTGGCATAATCAAGTATAAACACAAGGTCATTTAACTTATTTTTTGTTAGCAAGTTTACAAGTCTCCTAAAGGTTTTATGCAAGCATTCCTATAGAAAATTTATGATCAAGAGATTTTACAAGAGCATTCAAGAGAATTCAAGAGTTGATTATCAAGCATTTTCGAGCTACATTCAAGATTCAAGCATCATGTCAAAGCCATCATGCATCATGTTTTTTTTTGAGCTAACATTTGTGATGTAGGGTTTTTATGATTCAAACAAGCATTCAAGTCAAGATCCATAACATATAATCAAGAGTCAAGATCTACTCTCATTCTAGAAATTTCATACAAGATTGTAGCTTTTGTTTCATTGGTTTGGTGAGTTGCAACATTGTATATTTTTCATTCATCATTCCTTCATTCTATTTGATTTCATTTCAAGGTTTGATTACCAAAATAGGGTTTGACCAAGGAAAACCCCATCCACTAAAAAAAATAGTTTCCCTCTCTTTGATATGTGATTTGTAGATTTAGGTTGAAGATCCATTGAAGAGCAAGATTCGAGAAAGTTGTCAAAGTTGTAAAGTTGTCATCTTTCTTGCAAGATCATAGAAATTCGTCTACAGGTCAAAATTTAGAGTTTTAGGCTTGGAGATCAGAAGGGAAAGAAGCTACAAAAGATCACTAGAGGATATTAGATTTTTAGATCAACTCTGATACTAGGACTAAATCACCACTTATGGCGTATGAGTCCCAGTATACCAATTTTTAGAATTTTAAATTGTAGATCCTAGTTTACCAGTTACAGATTTCAATTTTTGGCCCGAAACCCTAAACTGGGACTAAATCGCCCCTACTGGCATATGAGTCCCAATGTGCTTCAAAATTCATAATTTTGGGATTGTAGAACTTGTTTCAAGCATCTTCAATTTTCTATGTGCACCTCTATCTATCTCTAGTTTGCTATTATGATTTGAGTTCATTTTCTAGGTCATATAGTCAGGTTTCTCATGTTACTTCTATTTTTATCTTTCTAAGCCTTTTCTTAGTGGTGAACCCCATTATTGTCTTTAATCAAACCCTAGGAGATCTTATATCAGATCCTTTATCTCAATTACAACATTAGATTGAGATCTTTAGGGTTTCCTTGAATGAACTTGAGTGAAATAGGAGAACACCCCCCCTTGTGTTCTTGTGCATGTTCCATCTCCTAAAAGGTGGAGCACCTTATTTCCTTGGTTTCACAAGGTTCTATACAATGGGTGGTAGGGAAGCACCAATGCACATGTCAAGTGACATTTTATGGCTTGGGAGAAATAACTTGAGGTATTTTTATATATATAAGTAGACTAATGAAATTCTTATTTCCAAAAGATAAATTAAAGATGGTAATGTATCTTCTATGTATTATAGCATAAGACTAGTCAATCATTGTCATTAAAGTAGATGTACCAAATATAAAAATGGTAAATGAAGAATTTGGCATATTTCTTCTAAAGTGTTCAATCGCATGACATGTTTGATACACTCTTAACCCATTATTTATATTTTAATATGTGTCACTAACTTATAGCTAGCATAATCCTTAGTTGAGTTATTTAGGAGTTGAGAAGTATAATTATACTATGTGAATTAGAATTATTGGGGTTAGGGTTGTAATATTATCCCAATGATGTCTAGATATATAGGAGGATTGAGTAGTATTTTAACACGATATTTCTAATTATGTTCTTATTAAAAAAATTTGGAGGTTCTTCCCCTTTAAGTGAGCTATTATTATCAAATATTTATAGCATATCTTCTATTATATTTTTCTTATGTGCAAGTAATTCCATTACAATATTACAAATATATGATCATACAATTGTATGATGGTTCAAGATGAAAGGGATGTTGAGATGAAGGGAAATTAAGTTTATATTGAATAATTATAAAACAATCAATTATTAAAGAAGATCGAAAGATACTATCATTATGGCTAGGATTTGAATAAAGTATTTTGAAATAGTTTATTATATTTTAAAGTCCTATTAAATATTTTTATAAAAAACTAATTATAAAGTTATTTTATCATGCCATGATATATAAAGTCATTTCCTTGAAAGTGAATATGTATTATGACGTATTAAGTCACTTTATTGAAAAAAGGACTTTAAAATTTAAATGTGTATTTCAAAATCCTAATTAATGAAGTTTATTTATTCATTTTTAAAGGTACTAAAATGTATTATTTAAATATTATCTTACCATTTATACACAACATTGTACAATGAAGGGGGACTACTTTGTATTGAATTTTTGGAAAAATAAGAAGGTTATAAATGTTGGAATTTATACCGTATCTATTATTTGTTGATTTCATGTCCTTAATTTTGATGTGAAATCATTTATCATATTTTATTGGCCCTTTTATGTAAATTCAATTGGTTAAATATTTTTTATTTAAAAATTGTATAGGTAATTAGATTTATCTATTTTATTTTATTCAAAAAAATGTGTACTTTTTCCATATTCTCAAATATTTCAAATGGTTCTTTGTATTTATTCCATTTAGAATTTTTACTCTTTCATTTTTCTTCTTTTCCCCCTTTTCCCATTTTATACTTTTGAATTAAAAATACACAAAAACCTATAAAATACCTCATCAAATGAGAGAGTTGCACCTTTCAAATATAAAGGAAAAGTTCCCATAACATAATGTCTTCTCCCATTGTTGCAATTCCACATCATTGCTCATGAGATGAGCCAAGTGAATAATTATAAAAATTGTAGTGGCCAATTTACTTGCTAGTGTCACAAACAACATTTCCTCTATTAGATACTATGAAATTTTCATGGCATTTCCAAGTTTGGCTAAGGTAACCATCATGAATTTAAAAAAAATGCCCATAAATGGTGCATTATATTATAAAATTATTAGACATTTATCAACATTTTTTACTCATTTTTATTAAAAAATCACCTATAAGACATCTATAAACTAGGTAAATATCCACATTTTCCCATATTGTAAAGGTTATTTTCATGTAAATGATTTGTGCATAAATATAAATCTCTATTATTTATTGTGAATTAGAAAGTCAACAAAAAACTTAGCATACTATGGCTTGATTTGTCTCTTGTTTTAGAATCATGTAGATATGCTCCTTATCGAGTATGTGTTCATTTTTTTTAGGTTTTTAGGTAAGCAAGAAATTTAGAGATGTTTATGTTTCCCTATTTGAATTAGATGTATTGTGGAGTAATCAAGGACATACTAGGTAGATTATACTCAATCTTGACATGGAAACAATGTCATGGGATATACTTTACATATTTATGAGATATAAATATGGCTCGACTCTATTTACTTCATGATTCACAATATTCATTCTCAAATTATTTCACCATATTTTGAAATCCTAAACCTTTTGAGTTGTTTTAGGGTGACCAAATCATTAATTAAAATAACATCTCTTTTTCCCTTGACCCTATATTTTCCCATGCATTTGGATAATCATTTAAATACAAGTATTCAAGAGATGTAGGATGTGAGTACACATAAGACATGGATTATAAATGTAAAATTATGATCACAAATGTATATTTTTCTTGGGGGAAATAAACTTAGAAATGGACAATATTTTTGCAATATGAGATCCTTACTGATCTATTATTGAAGATTTATGATAGTATTGACACACATGGTAATTCTCTTGATTGATATAGAGAAAACTTGAGGCACATTAGTAAATACTTCAAATAACTTAATATTTATGTCAATTATTTTCCCTTTACCATTGAAAAAGATTTTTTTTATATTGATCAAAATAGGGTTTTGAAAGGGCTCATACTCTTAGTTATGTGATTGTCAAAAAAACACCAAAATAGAAGAAAAAACTAAAAGAGAGAGAACTATCAATTAAAAAAAACTCATTTTGAGTCTTTGAAGGATGATGTATCATGGAAGATTGTTCAAAGAAGGAAGATAGGTTTTCCTAAACATTGTTTTGTTTCCCACACCTAGTTCAAGAATGTTCAAAATGGTAGGAAAAGTCTTGGGTCTGCATAGGTGGCCTTCTAGGTCTATTTTGTTTGGTAGTGTTGTTGCAACATCATTTTATAGGGTTTATGGCCCCTTCAAAACCATATTTGTGTTGATATCTTGTCTACATTAGGGCATTAGTTATAGTTCCTTCCAAAATCTTCTTGTCTATGGTTTTTTTGTGGGTCAACTATGCTTTTCCTAATGTTTATCTTATTGTTTTGGGTTTCTAGGCACCATGAAAACCTATTATTTACACCTTTTATCAAAAAGAGAAATTAGAATAAAAAATAGAAATTATTTTTTATCAACTAGCTTTTGAAGACCACTAGTAGCCTTGCATTCCTTGACCAACAAATTGACTTAATTTGTAAAGGTATCTTTCTTGTCTATGGTTATATTGTGGGTCAACTATGATTTTTATAATGTTTATATTATTATATTTGGTTTCTAGGAACCATGAAAACATACTATTTTACCGTTTATCAAAAAGAGGAATTATAATTAGAAAAAAACAGAAATTATTTGTTATCAACTAGATTTTGAAGACCACTGGTAGCCTTGTGCTCCTTGGTCAAGAAATTGACTTATTTTGTAAAGGTAACCTTCATGTGATCATTATTGGGAGTAATCATTTCATCCTTTTGGGCTATGGTCTTGGAAGTTTAAGTTGAGTAGACTTAGTGTTATCTAGTTGTTAAAAATGATGCGAAAGCATCTAGGTGCACAACTAATCCTACACATCCAAAAACATTTTAAAGTTTATTTTTTGTGTTTTGTTTTGATTTTTCTTGTAGGAAAAAATTATTAAAATCCACAACTCCTCTAGTACAGTAAGGTTTGATGTTGGGACTGTAAAAGATCAATTGATTAATTGATTCACTTATTAATTGTTTTAAAAATGTTTGAAAATTGTTAATTTTCCAAAAAGGAAAAATCCCATGCATAGGCTTGTGAGTGGGAATTTAATGAAAATTGTAACTCAACCAAAAGTTTTGAAATTTCATTTTGTTGAAGAAATGGGATGCAAGGCATTGAGGGAGCGGAGAAAGTCAGTTGAAAGGTGGGAAGGCAATTTTTCAATTGCATTTGAAGGCACATACCTAGAAGAGGAAAACCCATGCCCAAGAAGGAGTAATGAGAATTTATGAAGTTTGATTGGTAGAGGAGAGGAAAAGAAACACCCAAGTTTCATGGGAAGTTTTTGTTAGGAAAGAAATAAGGAGAATATAAGAAAATGGAGATTGGATGGAAGGATGAAGGATTTGATAGCATTTAATGTGCGTTGCAGGTGCTTTTTCTATTCAAAGAGAGTTATGATCAGATTTTGGATTTTCTATAGATGTTTCTCAGAGTATTTGAAGCTTTCATATGATTTCTTGTAGATTGGTGTTGCAGGAGTGGCATATTTTGGAAATTATTAAGCCATTGTATCTCATTGTTGTCATAGGCATTTTGGTTTGAAATAATAATTTTAGATTTCTTATTTTATTGTGTTCTCCATTTGTGCATTCAAAAATGTCAGAGGTGAATTTTATACAACAATTGAAAATCCCATGGATTCTCAATTGTTGACCTACACCAAAAAATAAAATATTGTTGTAGATGTATGAAATGAATATGGAACAATAAGGAATAACAAATCCAAATAAAATTGATAGCGGATTTAGCGAAATTGAAGTAGAAAACACTTATATTTTTATCTTCCTTTAACCAAAAATAGTTACAAAGACCTCTTAATAGAGAACACACAATAATGGTTATATTGTTAAAATCAAATCATATTTGTGAGTATGTGTAGGATCATGATGGGCCAAAAAGTGGCGATATGATGGATATGTGTAGAGTATGTGGCTGATGACTTTCTTTTTTTACCCAAAACTGATGAAACGAAAAGGGTTTTAAAAGGAGATTCCCAGCTTTCCACCAATATAAATTATGCTTTACTTTGAATTTAATAAATAATTATCATTCATTTTCTATTTGAATTACGACTAAAGTCCTGATTGATAGGCTGATTGTAAAACATCTATAACTTTCAAACGGTATAACATTTTTTGAATCTAAAACATGTGTCACATTCTATGCTTTGCATACTATAGGATTAAAAAAATTTGAATTTCATGAAGTGTTGACCAAGTAAAGGTGGTCAAACATACGAGTTTTTATATTTTTAAAAAGTTACAGAATAAAAAAATCATAATTAATTATTTACTTGGAAACAAATTACAAAAAAATATGCATCACATCTGGACACGAGTCCTCTACTTATATCAAAAATCTTATAATTTTTTTTTATCATTTTATTGTGGTTAGGGTGGTCAGACAGACACCTACTTATTTTTTCCTTGAAATTTAAGTACTACTGCATTGAAATTTCAAATTTTCACCAAATAGATTTTTCTTTTTTAAATACACCTAGTAGTTTAGAGACTACATTCAATTTTCTATAGATTTTATTCTTAGATAATTTTGAAATAATATAGATAACTTATTCAAATTTTTACATCAAGTTTCCTAACTCTGATTTTTCTAAATTTTTTGCCACTTAAGGGCCTATTTTTTCCATGATGATCCTACACATACCCTTGAACCAATATAATAATTTCCCTAAATCCAACTAAACATGATTACTCTCTTCTTCACACTAATGTGTTTATAATTGGTATTATGTCCTATAACTATAAATATTTAAAAAAATTATTCGTGTACTTAAGAAATCAAAAAATAAAAAGAAACATTTTAAATCATCAAATTTATATACTCTCACTCTACATCTATGTTTGAAACAACCATGGCATATGTATAATCACCATGATAAATGTGTAAGTTTTTTCCAATTATATTTGGTAATAATGTTTTTGACTAGGTAAGCAGGGATTTTAAAAAGATCCTAGCCCTTTTACAACTTGAAAGATTACCAGTTAGTACAAAAAGACATGGAACGACAATAGGGTAAGACAACACGAAGAAACTACAATCAAAGATAGAAAAATAACAAAGTAGTAGGACAGGCCACCAGGCCAAAACAAGCTACAAAACAACCACCTGAAATAGAAGTCACCCCAATGGGGAAAAAAATAGATGGTCCTCAAGCCTTTACAAGAGAAATAATTGGGACCAAACAAGAAAACAGGCCTCACAACCAACAAAATAGGCCTACAGGGGGGTATGTGTAGGATTATCATGAAAAGCCAAGGCCTTAAGTGGCAAAAAATTCAAAAAAATCAGAGTTAGGCAACTTGACATAAAAATTTGAATAAGTTATCTATATTATTTAAAAATGTGTAAGAATAGAATCTATAGAAAATTGAATGTAGTTTCTAAACTACTAGGTTTATTTTTTTAAAATCTATTTGGTGAAAATTTGAAATTTCAATGTAGTATTACTTAAATTTCAGGAAAAAATAAGAAGTAGGTATCTGTTTGACCACCCTAACCACAATAAAATGATAATATTTTTTATAATATTTTACATATAAGTAGAGGACTCATGTCCCAATGTGATGCATATTTTTTGTAATTTTTTCTAAGTAAATAATTAATTATGAATTTTTAATTACAAATTTAAAAAAATATAAAAACTTGTATGTCTGACCGCCTTAACTTGGTCAAGACTTCATGAAATTCATTTTATTTTTTTAATCCTATAGTATGTGAAGCATAAAATGTGACACATTTTTTTTGATCAAAAAATGTGATACCCTTTGAAAGCTATAGATGTTTTTCAATCAGCCTATCAGTTAGGAATTTAGTCATAATTCAAATAGAGAATGAATAATAATGATTTATTAAATTCAAAGTAAGGCATAATTTATATTGGTAGAAAGCTGAGAAAATCCTTTAAAAATCCCTTTTGTTTCATCAATTTTGGGTTAAAAAATTCGTCAGCCACATACCCTACACATACCCATCATATCACCACTTTTTGGCCCATCATGATCTTGCACATACCCAGGGATCTGAACCAAACATATTCTTTGAATCAAGCTTCACAACCAACATAACAGGCCAACAGGCCATCCTCCTTGTTTCCAAAATAACAGCCTGCAACAACAACCACCCCAAGAGTGGGTAAAATAAACCATTCTTCAAACCCTTACAAGTAGGATTTAGCAAATCTTGAGACCCAAACCACTAGAAGACAACTAAGCCCATCATGACATCTTGAGAAAACCTAGGGTTAAGATCATAGCTAACATAAAAATCCAACAAGCCACCCATCAGGCTGTAAAAGCAACAACCCATAACAACATCTACCCCAAGGGTGGCCAAGACAACATGAACTTCAAGGCCTCCATAAAGCAACACCTTCCAAATAACAACACTTTTCAAATAATAGCTCTTGTAAAAAATCTTGTCCTTCTCAGAAAGGGAATCTGTGAGCACAACAAAACACAAAGGAACAATAGCTAGCTTGAAGCACCACACCACCCAATGCACCAACTCAATATCCACCTCTATAATCTAGAGATCTCCCCTCTATAGGAGAGGATGAAATGAGAAAAAAAAAATACGAGAGCCAACAATCTCCTACCCAAATTAGCTCCACCTCAAAAGGAACTAATAGAAAGAAATGGGACAACCCACTACAACTACAACAACCATCTCCACCTCAATAGGAGAGTGCTCCACCTCAGTAGGAGCTATCTCCACCTCCATAGGAGATCCCAACTGTAGTACCCATTAGGAAGCTGACACTCTGGTAGAATGAAAACCTACTTCATCCAATGCAACACAAGAAACATGTACCAAAAGAGAGCAATAAGAAGCAACTCAACAAGTAGGAAATCATGACCTAAAGCACCCTCCACCAACATAGAAGTAGCAAAAGATAGTTCAATCAGCCAAGAGTCTTGGGAAAAAATACCCCAAACAAACTCAACACTCCAAATAGCTATAGCCAAAGAATCCTTACAACAAGAAAAACCACATTAGCACAAAAAAAACACAAACCAATTGATCAAGAGGGGACCAAAGTAGGACCCAAACCACTTCGAAGCAAGACAGGGGATCCTCCACCCCAAGAGGAGCATTCTAAACTTTCAAGAAAAGCTAAACTCCAAAGGAGTGAAAGCAATTCTGGAGAACACCGGGAGAGCTACTCCAAAGGCCAAGAACATGAACCCACCAATCACCAAGATGGTAGAAGGTTGAAACGGAGACCCCTGCATCGACAGAGAGAAGCAAAACCCTGAAATGTTATGACCCCCCACAAAGCCATGGTCTCCAACCAAGATCTAGAGAGCAAGAGAGAGGGGAAGAACAAAACAAGGGCTTGGCATTTCTACCACCAAATAGGGAACAACAGTGTAACCAGTTGTAGCAGGGGAAAAGGCCATGCAAAATAATAAGCAAAATCAAGAGCACCAAGTGCAATGCATAAGACTCTCAGACAGGAAGGAAGACACCACAACAATGCCTCTAACAGGCATGAACCAAATAACACCCAACAAAGAAGGAATCTATCTATTTTATACCCTAGATTCTAATTAAATTCATTTCCTAACTAATAAATTATATCAATTTAAAGATCCTCATATAAACCATATTATGGGGAAGAAAGTATGTATTATTATACTTATTATTTATTGCACCTAGCATGACATTATGAAACCACATATATAAGTTCTAATGTAATATATTCATTGAATAATGTACACATAGGGGAGGTGAAACTAAAAATTCATATATCTCCAAGATGTTCTTACATTCTAGAGAACACACTACACTTAAATTAAGTCCCAATCATATTTTTGGTAATGAAAATGTGCTATAATGCATATATATGTTCTAGTTTAAACCAATGAAAACCTACCCTTAGGTTTAGATCAAGTTTGAATTTGTAGTGTACAAAATTTTTTACCTTTACAATTTCATACTATGTTTGGGTCCCTTAATTTATTGAATTAATTATGCTTCTAATTTTCCAAATTATGCATTCCAAAGCCTTAGTCTTACCGTTTTTTGAAAGGGGAACCAACATTGAATAAATGCATTCAATAATTAAATTACCTTGGATCATGTGTGTCCTGGAAGTATAGGCTAGGACCCATTCTCCCATGGGTGAATGGGTCCCCTTTATGAGCCAGGACCCAAATTAAAATATGTTTTTGGTGGCATTTTAATGATCAAAATTCAAATTGTAAGTGTCAGATTTTGGAATCTATTTTTTGGGAAATTGGATAAACACCTATAAATACCTAGTTATTTTACCATTTGAAACCTAACACTTTTGAGGATACACAATTGAGAAAATATTATTGTCAAGAGCATTCCACAGCAACATCATTATTCATTTGTAGTACATAATTCAAGATCCTAACATCATGTTAAAGTTTATGCATATACATGTTGTCTTGTGAAGGCCAGTGATTTTTTTAGTGGCTAATATTCGCCAATTGGCTAATAGTTAAAATTTGGGAATCCAAAATTGGCTAATAGTTCAAACTATAATATCACTTGAATCACCACATTTTTACAAAATTTTATTCTAGTTTTATTTAAATTTCCAAAGAATTTATTTTATTAAAAAATTTAACTCAAAAATTTGCCACAATATTTGATACATGGTTAGATCATATTTTCCTAAATTTAATAAATAATAATAGAAATTTATATTAATTCGCCAATAGTTTATCATAATTATTAGTTTCTTTAGGACTATATTTCTAATGTTTAGTTTACACTGTTGATTTACAATATAATACAATGGCCCTTGTATTCCATGAGGTAAAATGTATCCATGATCCATAATGCTCATGGGCCGACAATTCTAGGTCTCATGAGAATTATAGGTTGTGGGTAAATCTACCTTATAAGGTACGAGGGTCATTACATTAGTGATCTAAAAACAATTTCAAGCTCCATGAGAATTACATATTGTGGGTACATTTTACTTTGCAAAAGACAATGAGGGTCATTATATTATATTTAAAATAATGGTGGAAAGTAAATATTATAGTCTACCCCTTAAACCCATCGATAATTTCTAACCTTTATCCCCTACTTTTCCATGATAATTATTTTTATATTGGATGGATTCACCATCATAATTAACACATTTTCTTATTATTTATCAAGATTCGCAAAAATTTTCTACAAAATTTTAGTGATGTAAAAAAGTCACCAATAAAATTACTATTTTTTTTAAGAAAAGGAAACATTCACCAATAGAAATTAATGTTTTTTCCTAAAAAAAAAAGATTTTCCAAGATTTTATATTATTTTTTGAGGGGGGTTTCTTAAATTTATCACTGGTGAAGGCTAACAAATGTTGTAGGTCTTCATGCATTCAAGCATTCAAGAAAATTTAGCAAGCATGATCCAATTCCCTTGAGGTGATGTGTATGTCTTCAATCATTCAAGGAAGCTATTGAAGGGTGGTGAGCTATAACTAATTGTTCATTCATCATTTCCCTCCTTTCTATTAAGGTTTTTATCATTGAAATTTCCATTGTGAATGTGGGAACACTATACACGGGGTTTGATTGAGGAAAACCCCTATATGGCATAAACATTTTTTCCTCTTTGTGTATTTGTAGGACGTTACAGGTTGAAGAAGGATTGAAGAGACATTGAAGAGCAATTTTTCATCATCGCAAATGCTTGTTTTCATCATTATTGTCAACCTATGGAAAATAAGTTGTAGATTTCATTTCCAACATTCTAAGAAATTTGTAGGTGGAAAAAAACATCTTAGATCTAGCACCGAAGGATTGTAAAAAGTATTTTTGGAAGCCTAATCAAAGAACCATTCACCTAGGGGTGAACTATTCCCTCTATACATATTAGAATCAACTTTTTGGTGACAGGTACATACTCTTTGATATCTCCCAGATCTACCTGCAAAGTGTTGTTACACTCTGTTTATCCTTGGGAATCTAAATTTGTCATATTAGGTCATATAGTTCAATTAGTTTCATCATTTCAAATCATTTATAAATTATTCCTATTCATCCTAATTCCCTAAAGAATTACCAACCTAGGTCCGATTGCCTCACCATTGAGGTTGAAAGTTAATCTCTTAGCTTTGTGGTTGGTATTTTAATGAAATCTTGAAAAAGGTCCCTTACATCCTAGGATCTTTGAATATAGGACCTAGGACCCCCCTTTTTTCATCATTTCATTTTGTTGAACCCAAAATTTGACATCATAACTTTTTGATTTGGAGGTCATTCAAACCCTAGATCTAGGTTTTGCATCATTGTATCTTACTTCTTCATTTAGGGTTACATCTTGCATGTTTGAATCATTAAAAACATAAAGAACCAAAAATATTACATACAATTTACACCATAGTTTGCATTAATTTGTGTTTCAATCATTTAGATCAGATTTTCATTCAAATTTGTCACCTTTTTTATACATTTTCATACATTTGCACTTGCATTTCATCAGAAAATTATGGAAAAAATAATCAATGTAGAATCACTTTGCACCTAGAAATAGTAATCATAAACAGTAACTCAGACACTCAATTTATAATTTTTTAGAGGCTTGTACAAAGACTCATTTTCCCCTAGATGGCCTTTTCCTTGTACAGGTGTTCAAATAGATTATTACACACATTTTTGTCTCAGTATTTGAACTCTATTTTTACTAGTAAATGTCTATTTTTGAAATTTTGGGGTATGTGCAGGATCATCATGGAAAAAATAGGCCCTTAAGTGGCGAAAAATTCAAAAAAAATCAGAGTTAGGTAACTTGACATAAAAATTTGAATAAGTTATCTATATTATTTCAAAAATATGTAACAATAGAATCTGTAGCAAATTGAATGTATTTTCTAAACTACTAGGTTTATTTAAAGAAAAATATATATATTTGGTGAAAATTTAAAATTTCAATGCAATAGTACTTAAATTTCAGGGAAAAAATAAGAAGTAGGTGTCTGTCTGACCACCCTAACCACAATAAAATGATAATATTTTTTTATAAGATTTTAGATATAAGTAGAGGACTCAAGTTGTGATGTGATTTGAATATTTTTTTGTAATTTTTTTCCAAGTGAATAATTAATTATAATTTTTTTATTACAACTTTTAAAAAATATAAAAACTCGTATGTCTGACCACCTTAACTTGATCAAAACTTCATGAAATTATTTTTTTCTTTTTAATCATATAGTATGCGAAGCATAGAATGTGACGTATGTTTCATATTCAAAAAATGTGATACCGTTTGAAAGCTATAGATGTTTTTCAATCAGCCTATCAATCAGGACTTTAGTCATAATTCAAATAGAAAATGAATAATAATTATTTATTAAATCCAAAGTAAAGAATAATTTATATTGGTGGAAAGTTGAGAATCTCCTTCAAAAAACCCTTTTTTGTTTCATCAATTTTTGGTAAAAAAAATGTCGTGAGCCACATACCCATCATATCGCCACTTTTTGGCCCATCATGATCCTGCACATACCCTTTGGGACAATGTATTTGCATGTTACAAAAAGTTCTTTTCTTAGATTGAGAGAATTTTCCTTTTTAGTACTTGAAATTTTTATATATGTAAAAGCATTCTTTATATTTTATGAATCAATGAATAGTCTGGATAGATTAGCTTTGCAAGCATTCAAAACCTTAGAATATTCCAACACATTTAATAAACCAACCTTAAAGTGTACATTACAAATTAATGATTAACATTGCATAAAGCATAGTCATCTGATCATGTTAGATCTATTTCTACAAGTTCATATATCCCTCAAGCCCTTTAGTTTTGATGACTTTGATATGTTAGATGAAGCCCTTAAGGACTTCATCTCCCCAAGATAGGAAAATGCATTAGTTATAATGGTGAATCATTCCTTTAAAAAATAAATTCCTATGTAGTGTAATAGCCTAAGAGTGGCAGTGATTTACGAGTTTAAGGTGTAGTGCTTGTGTATATGATTCCTTAATTCATTAATATTTTAAATCAAACATGGAATATTTTAAATTGCACCTAAATTATTTTTCACCAACATGGATTTTTTTGTAATCTAATATATTGGGTTCTATTTTTTGGGCCAACATGTAACCGTAGAGCTTTAATACCCATGGGGCCCAAATGTGATTTCAAGCCCCATGAGCATTGGAGCTTTGCAAGTATATTTTAGCCCTTGGAATTTAACCCCAACTGTTAGATTATAAATCTTTAATTATCCAAACATAATTTTGGGCCCCATGGGCATTGGAGTTTTGTGGGTACACTTTGGCTCAAATTTTTTTACCCCAACCGTTAGATTATAAATCTTCAATGACCTAAATAAAATTCTAGGTTCAATGGGCATTGGAGCTCTGTGGGTACATTTTAACCCATAGAATATAACCCCAAACATTAGATTATAAATAAAACCAATAATTTGGTGATTAAGAATTGGTGATGTGGCCTTAAAACTTAGTAAATAATTATATAATATTATTGTTGAATTAATTTTATTTTCTACTATAGCTTAGAAAATTTAAGTGAATCTGATCATATTAGATATAAAATATTATGTAAAATTTATAATTTTAAAATTTTAATAAAATAAATGTTCTAGTGATTTAACTAGCACTATTTTTTTTTCTAAAAATGTGGCAATTCAAGTCACCTTACATCTTGTACTATTAGAAAAATTTTGAGTCCTTAATTTTAACTATTAGCAAATTGGAAAGTATTAGCCATAAAAAAAATCACTATTGAATCCTATAGGTATTTATACCTTGATATTTACTCATATTTTTTCATTTCCAGTATCCTTTTATTGCTTGAAGTTTTGAACACTCAAAATACTGAGAGGGGGGTTGAATTAGTATTCCCTGAAATTCATTAACTTAAAAGTGCATTCAAAGTATCTCAGTAAACTTGCAGAAATGGAAATGAACAATTGAAGCATGCACCATAAAAAACATGACAAGAACACTAGATTTACATTCAAAAAACCCTTGAAAGGGAAAAACCACAGTGAGGATTAGCTCAAAATATACATCATAACTAGTTACAATACATTATAGGAGGTTCACTGCCAGAAGGGCTCACTTCCTAAAGGAATCATTGTCTAGAAAATAGGATGGATCACTACCCAAGGAAGATTGATCACTTCTTCCAAAATTATAAAATATATAGAAAAGAGTGGCTCACAACTAGATTTTGAACTGCTAACAATACATTTGCAATATGTTGAGGATACAATTCCAATTAGGCTTAATAAAATGACTTTACACAATTCATTCTTCACCACTATCGCATTTCACACTTCACTCTATCACTCATCCTCATCTACATCATCATACCATCAATAAATTGACCTTCTATATATATATATATATATCACAAATAATCATATCATCAATTAGGTCGGCCTAATTAAATGAAATGTTTAACACCATAACCTATTGGCTCAAAAATCCATCATGCATACCTTGCGAACGAAATCAAAATGTGGTATTTACCAAAATAGGTTGGCATCATATATAATCACTCCTATGAATCTACTTCAGACTCAAATTAATACTGCATGAACAAAAAACCCTTAGGTAAACACCACACAACAAAACTAGTGAAGCAACAACTAAATGGACTGACTGTTCATTCACAAATTGACACGTGGATCACCAAACCACTTGAAACTTGGAGTGCACACTCATCTAACATCTTCAAGCACTTCTTGAAATCTATAAAGCATAATGATCATCCATAGTGGAATGTAGAGCATTCCAATATGAACTCTGTAGCTGTAAATATGTCTCTACTTATACCAATACTCTGTCATCAGTATCTTCTATAAAAGACATAAAACCTTGAAACTTTGGATATAGACATCTTCAACACATACCATTATTGCCTCAAAACTATATGACAAGATATTATAATGTGGAGCAATGCAAACCACAAAACTGTTCCTTTATTACATACTATTTTAGTCTAGGACTTAGAAAATTTCTCCAAAAGCACTTGGTATTCTCTAGATTATATACTTATTGATGTACCATCACTTGTACAATGATGGAAAGACACTTATTTTCTTCACTCTCCCTTTGATATCAAGGGAAAAAGGTACAAAATTTTCATTACATCCCCTTACTGATATATCTACATGAGAATGACTCCCCTTATCCATCACCAAAAAGACAAAACTATATTGTAACACCATCTACTAACTTTGCATATGTATATTGATAAAAAAAATTGACTACATAGATTAAAATTGTACACCTTAACTAGACGAGGGTAATATACCATGATATAATACCTTTAATTTTTCATGGTGTGCCTCCCAATCCTTCTTGGAAAAGGAAATCATGTAGCTTTGGTTCTCAAAATTTACATGGAGGTCTTCTCCTTCCAAAGAACTAGGAACTATTTTCTTTTACACAACCTTCTCTACATTGTTCAAAACTTTAGATAAATATGTAAGCCTTATAGTTACTAAATCTAGAGCTAACTATATTGCATTATGATTTTCTCTTCTTGCTCTTGCAGTAAAAATAATTGACCGTGTAGATTTTCAATTACCACTCTTGTTGCTCCATCTCCATCATTCACCAAATCATATACACTTGAGGTGTAAGCAATTTGAGACTCAGTTGAGTCCATCTGATCCTTTATACTCTTTTTAGACACTGGACACTTAAAAAAAAATGGTACAATTGTTTGGATTCCTCCAAACACTTTTAAACTTCCTTCAAGTTTCCTTGCAATTTGGTGTGAGTAGTAGCACACTTATCTAAGGCCTCAACTAGCCTCTTATCATTCAACTTTCTTGATACTTCCTTCTTAGTCTTCTCTTCCAATCCTATAGAGTACTCCTTCAAAGAGTCTAACAACAACTTCAACTATTGAATACCTGACAAATAAATATCAATGAATACTTTGGAAAGGCCTTCTTGCAGTACCTTGTTAGCTTCATCAACCAAATTTGTGCTTTTCTAGTGAGTTTGAAATATCTCCTTTCTTGTAGAGGCATGAAATACATTACCAAGATGTAACTTATGGAGAGGAGAGATCCTTTCCATATCCACTTGTCCTAATTACATAGGAATTTGTAACAATTATGTAGACACTACTGATTGGAACTGCAATTGCATATCTAGAAGATCTTTAAATGAATCTCTGGAGGGTTTGGAGGATTCATAGCTTGTTTTAGTTATTTCTTCTACTTGTGTGTCACTCTTCTTCTCTTCACTACCTGAAAACTCTTCTACAATCTTCTCAACATCTGGAGGAGGCATAATTTGTTCATTTTGAGCTTCATTCTTCTCTAGGACTCCTTTCTCATCTTCTTTCTTTTGCTCAACAATTATCTCCACATTTGAAGGGGTGTTATCTGTTAGCATATCTTCTTTCTCATTCTCATACTCATGTTGCTCTATGATAGGATCATTTATTTTTAGGAGATATGTATCTTGTTGTATTTGATCTTCATTACTTGAAGAAGCTCCCAATTCTTTAAGAATATTTTCAACTATTTGCAATGTTTATTTCCTTAGTTTTGTTGGAAATGACTAATTCAATGCACAACTCCCATGAAACACCTACAAGCGATCACCTATCAGAATATAGAAAAGATCAACAAGCAAGATTGTTCTCAATAACTTGAGAATTATATTGATGCAACTACCAGCTGAATATGTTGTCGTACAAAATTGATAAATAATTACAATGAATCAATCCTTATGAAATGGATGAAAGCTAACCCTAGATTAGGGTTAGATTAGAACATGACAAGTGTCCTCATAGGAATGAATGAGACAACATGTTCTAATATTGGAGGTTCTAATTATGCAAAAAAAAACTAATTAATTAAAGAAAATAATTAAATAAAAGCACTCCTAAGTTTAGCTTAAGTGTAATAAAGCATAAAGTGACCCAATTAATTAATTAGGTGATGAATTTATTACTCTAACAACCCCCCTTGAGATGAACTAGGGAGAAACTAAACTATGATAAATAAATACATGAATGGATGCATGAATGGGTCTCGCCCTAACGTTTGATGAGGTACCCATTTATATAAATGAAACTCTCATAATTGGAAAAAGGGATAAAGCCACATGTGAATAAAACTCCCCTCCAAAAGAGAGAAAATAAAATAATGTAATGCACTAATAGAAGAAGGATAGAAGGTGGATTACATAATATCCCCCAAAGAAAACTTATATCACATAAGTACATATACAATGGTCTCCATAGGAGAGATACAAAGAGACTAGAAGGACTCCCCACAATGAAGAAACTCCTGTCGCAATTGTGGATTCCTTATGTAGAATCCAAAAAGAGATCCTAAACTGACAAATAACATTCCTCCCCTTGGGAAGAAACAGATCCAAAGGACGATGTTGAAGAAACCTTGCGAAGAGTGAAGAACCAATATGTCTCAAGATGTGTGCCTCTGAAAATTGCTCACATATCCACATGTTAGAAAGTGATGATGGAAATCCAAGATCCTATGAAGACTGATGTAGAACAAGTTGCAAAGGTGATGAATATGGTGGGCCAACAGCAGTGATGTGGATGTCAACAAAGAGGAGATGAATTTCCTCAAAGTAATCCTCTAGATCTGCAATATAGGACTCTACAAACAAGGATGATATGACTTCAAGCTACGAATCCCAAGTAGCTATGTCTGGAAGATGGATGATGTCCTGCTGCACTGAATCAATAAGGGCCAAGGATGTGGTGATGTCAAACTGATCAGGAACAATAGGAGATGATGATGTAGTCTCGATCTGAAGAGTGGGAACATGAATGCAAGTCTTTGAACCATCGAAACATGGAAGACCTATGATATACTCAAGCTCCTCTAAAGTATCATCATCAAAGGGTATGAAATTTGCATTTGCAAGAGGGGTGAGACAATTTGTAGTAGGATCCTCTAGGTATAGAGAGATATGAGGGTCTCCATGGATCTCCCAAAGATGTGTCCAAAGTATGTGGGGACATTCAATGTTTGATACAACATACATAGTGTCAAGATCAACACTAGAACATATAACCCCTACAATATGATCCACGATGTTGCCCCATGCTAAAAAAATCCCCGATGTGTCTGGTGTAGGTACGAGTCCATACAAATAAGGAAAAATATCAAGCCACCTGAGATGTATCAGGATGCCATTTTTCCAAGAATCATAGTTATCCTTATCCAAGTTGATCACATAAGATTAATAGAAAAACCCATAATACTCATTCAAAATAAAAAATTAGATACTAAAACCCTCAGTACTGATAAAGCATATCAAATGATGTCATCTCATGCAAAAAGATCCATTCCAGGTGCCAAGATGTCCAAGTAATTAAGCAAAGTGTGAAAACATAAAATACTGAATAAAATTTACCTAGGGTAGATTCTGGGAAAAGTGCATGAATACATCTGAAGAGCTCTGAAATACCTTTCCAATGCCGCTTGGATTGCAAAAAGCAAAGATATAGGAAAAAAGTTATGAGCTCAAAAGCGCAAAATGAAAATATGAATTTGATTGAGAATAATAGAAACCACTAGAAAAATATGATGATAAGACTTGTATCACTGGAAAGTTCACAAAACCAGCTTTCCAATGATATCTCGTTTTCCCAATTTCAACACTATATGCCCAAGTTACGCCAAAAAGAAAAAAACTGCTCCTTTAGGGAAAATTGGGGTTAGGAGGGGGGCTAGAGAATTGGCTGTATGGATGACGTCACTGTGATGTCAACAAAATGTGCCATTAAATTTGACGGCTGCCTCATGAAAAAATATCCCCTGCTGGAAAAAATTTCGCCGATCACCGGAAAAACTTTGCATTCACGGAATATTTCGATTGAAGGGGAATATTCCCCATTGGTTTGTCCGCCAAATTTGATGTTGTCGGATTTTTCTGAATTGAGGGCTCAAGATTTGTGAAATATTCTGATTTCTTGTCACCTTATATTTTTGTATGGGCAAGGGAACCAATGTAGTTTGTTCGCCGCCTGATTTGAAGCGGCTGTCGTGGGCAGGTGAGAGCCGTCGGTGGGGGTTGATGGCCTTCCCTGTGTGGCAAGTGGGCCCTGTGGGTATATTACAACCTGTACAGGGATTTGACCTACACAGGTTTGTACAAGCTGTCTTTTTTTGAAAAAAATATTCCCTCTTTATGATTTTTTGAAATTTGTTTTATTTCAAAACAAAAAATTTTGATAATATTTTTTTTGAATGTAGGATAAAAAATAATGAAAACCTTAGATTTTTTTGATCAAAGGAGAAAATTTGAAAACCAGAAAGTTGAAATGATGTACCTACATGCACGCAAATTGAAGTACCTAGTTATGTATGGATCTATGTGCCTCTAATTTTTTTTGCTTTTCTTGCAACTGCTTGGATTTGAGCAAAACGACAGGCTATCTTAAGGTTTTTGGTTGCTCTGGACATGATGGTGAGGCCTATTTTTCTCCAGGATGCACCAAAAAATTTCTCAAGGTTAGATCCCTTCAAAAATTGAATATGGGGTTGTAGATCTAAGCTCTGATACCATGTTGGAATTGACTAATTCAATCCAAAACTCCCATGAAACACCTGCAAGTGATTACCTATCACAATACAAAAAAGATCAACAAGCAAGATTGTGCTCAATAGCTTGAGAATTATATTGACACAACTGTCAGCTGAATATGCTGCCATACATAATTGATAAATAATTACAATGAATCAATCCTTATGAAAATGGTGAAAGCTAACCCTAGATTAGGGTTAGATTAGAACATGACAAGTGTCCTCAAAGGAATGAATGATACAACATGTTCTAATATTAGAGGCTCTAATTATGTAAAAAGCAACTAATTAATTAAAGAAAATAATTAAATAAAAGCACTCCAAAGTTTAGCTTAAGCGTAATAAAGCATGAAGTGACCCAATTAATTATTAATGATTAATTAATTAATTAATTAATTAGGTGATGACTTTATTACTCTAACAAGTTTCTCTATATAATCCCTTTCTTTTCTCATAAGAATGTTTAATTGTTGCTTTGTCCTAAATTTTTGGGCACACAAATGAGACAACTAAGCTCTTTCCTCATGAGATAATGATGAACCAATCTTCTCCAAGGAAAAAAGTTTAATATTTGCATTTTATGCAATCACTTCTTGTCTCCTTACACTTAATGCACCTTTAAGATCATCTAGAAACTAATCCTCTATCTTACCTAGGCTAGCATTCAATGTCACCATGTATTTGACAATGGCCTCTTCAATTGTTGCCTTGTCCTCATTATTGGCTTCCAGATACATTTCAGTTGTGTTCTTCAAGATTCCAAACTCTACCATTACACTAAATAGTGCATCAAACTTTATAGGATTTTGCTCTCAAACTGGAGGGGTCTCCTATTTCTTCTTTCATTCTTTTGTACTAGTCTCTTCTTGAAAGATATTTGATTTCCTTTTTTGAACCAATTGATGTTCTTCCTCTTCTTCCTCTTCTTATTCTTATTCTTCTTCTTCTTCTAAATACCTAACTCTTGTTGCTTTTTCTTTCTTTCTTCACTTTGGAGCTTTTTGTTGCTTAGGAAGGATGAAAGCAACTATCTTCTTAGTACCACATATTAGTTTTGTTTTAGAGGGTTTTGTAATAATAGGTGTGGAGGATGACATCTTGCCTGACCTTTGTGATCTATATGAAGTCTGTTGGGGAGGAAATGTATCTATGGATTTCTTCATAGGGTACTCAGGTGTACCAAACTCCTTTTCCAACTCAGCCTTCACCTTTTCAACCTTTCCTTTATATCCTTTTTCTTTTATAGGTTCTCTTTACTTGATTTCTCTTGATAAGTACAAAACCTTTCAATTTTTGTATCTATAGGTTTGTTTAATACAATATTTACTAGACCAATTGTTGTGCATTTTTTGCACACATGCCCCGCTGGACGCAGGGACCCTTTTTTGCTTCGGTTTTGGTGTTTTGGCCCTTTCTTTTTGAGGTTTTCTCATATTTAGGAATGTGCTTTAATGTTTATTTTGAATGCCTAAGTGTTTCCCCCAAGTTATTCATTGAAAATCATAAGTTCTGGATGAATTTTGGGCTTTTACTTGGACTCGGTATTTTCTGCCCTGGTCGGATTTTCCCGGATCCCACTTAGACTCCAGTTGGACCCTTGTTGTTCGGGGATTTTTGATCTTCACGGATTTCCGCGTGGGCTGGATTTTCCCGAACTCCGCCCTGTCATTGGATTCCCGAGTTCCTTCTCTGGATGTCTTATCGACTGCATTAATGGCTCTGTGTGTGTACTGAAGGATGTATTCAGCTTGATTCTAAGGTCTTTTATGCCATCATGCTTCTTATTTTCCCTCATTGAGTTGAGAAGTACTTTCTTGCGTGTGATTGGTTGGGATTTTGGGGCATTCGACTTTGAATTGATCGATTTGGTGGCATTTTCTTGTGCGTTCGTGCCCCTGATCTTCGTGGACACCATTTTCTTCGCATTTGCTGATTCTGGGATCGAATTTTCCACTTTGTAATGGTATGTGTTTGATTGCCTTGCCTTGAATTGATGATTTGGGATAGCGCATTGATGTTATAAGAGCTTCTGGGACTTGAATTCCTGAATATTTGGATGTTTCATGACTAGGGTCACGTAACGCTTTATTAATTTATGATCCCTCAAGTGATTTCTAATTTTGTTGACTTGTTGGCATTTTAGTGAACTTATGTGGAATCATGATGTCTTTTTCCCCTAACATGGTGTTGGCCTTTGAATTACCGTAGTCGTGAGCTCACCTGTGCTTTAATGGCGGACGTATGGGATTTTAACCTAGGGCAACATCTTTTGTCTTGAGTATCCTCTTGAGTAGGCTTAGAACCTGGAGAAAACCTTATGAGGCCCATCCCTAACTTGCTTTGATTTTGAAGGTTGGAAATTCGTGATTAGTTCGGTGTTTGGGTTAAGTCGTGACTTTGAGTGATAGTGCAGGATTTTTTGTCCCCGTAGGGTAATCCATCCCTTCCAGATTCCCTTCGTTGTGACCCTTTGAAGTCGGGGAGATGTCACATCGTTCATCCTATGTCTCATTGAGGCCCTTCATGGGTTTGTATTTGATTGAAGGGCACTGTAATTTTCGCGCCAAAAGTCTTATGTCGGCAAGACAAACCCTTGTCGCCAAGAGCTCATAGCGGGCTCCTTTTGTCTTGCTGATTTACCATTCTGTCATAGAGATCTCCCCTTTTGGTGAGACCTTTCGCCGAACATATCCTGCTCTCATCGAGTGCCCTTCAAAGTCGAGGAGACTCTGTTTAGTCGGAGAGACCTTTCGGAAAGCTCACTACTCTTGCCAAGACCTTCGCTTTCGGTGAGACTCCTAACGGTCGCCAAGACTTCATAGCAAGGTCTTCTTTTCTTAGCGAGCCCAAATCTTTTTCGGGGAGACCACATATTGTCAAACAAAGGTTATACCGATAGAACTCTACATCAGCGAAACATTACGTAGTCGCTGGGACCTCTAGCCGAACTCAAAACGTTTCACCGAAAACCCTCCTAAATCCATATGTTCACTGTGATAGTGTCTTTCCCACATCGAAGGTCTCTTATGTTATATTGCTTGTTGGTGAGACCAAGAAAATTCACTGAGACCTTACCCCGACTACCCTCTGGTCACATCGAGATGTTTGCTATACCGTTGTTTGGCAAGACATGCCCTGCTTGGTGTGACTTCTTTCCGAATGAATTTGTTTGGCCGAAGTGAAGCCTTCGTTCCTGGATATCTCCATTGGTTCAAAATTTTTCCTTGACCACAAATTTTCGTCGAGTCTAGATTTCTCTGAAATCTGCCATCTCCCTGATTTCCCAAATTTCCTCCTTGGCTCATTCTTTGCAGGAATCTGTCTCTGGCGGATTTTCCCGAAAGTTGATGAAATGTAAAGGAATATGGAATATCATGATGTGTTAGTGATTTTCAATGCATTTTATGATTTGTTCATGCTATCTTATGATCTCCCATGTGGTTTATTGATGAAAATGATCAGGTCTAATGATTAAGTAGGTGTTTCATGGTTATTCTGTTGGAATCTGATCAGTTCGGAATTTTTTGAAATTCCTCTCTGGCTCAAATTTCACGGATGGTCTTGAAACCCAAAATTTGTTGTGGTAATCTCATATGAGATTTAATGGCACTCTAGCTATGTGAGATGCATTCTAACGATGTATTGATGAATTAACCTTGCTTCCTTATGGTTTTTACTATGATTTCCATGTTGAGTGTAGGCTGAATCAAGCAAGGCAGTAGCTGGATCTTCATTGTCTGATGCAGAGAGGATAAAGCTGGACATTAGGAGCAAGGTCCTTGAGAGTAAAATCACTTATGTCTGGTCAGAAGTCACTGATACAAACATTGGCCTCTGGGACTATGAAGAGTTTAAAGAAAGAATGGCAGCTGAGGATCCTCCTTTGGTGACTAGAAGGATGATGGAATCAGGCTTGTCCCATGTTGCTGGTTTCCCTTCTACGGTGCAGTGTTATGAGCTGGTCCTGGAGTGTGCGAGGCACTATGACAGTGATACACAGAGGATAATTGGTCCTCAAGGGAGAATTATTGAAAATCTCAACCCGGTCTCCATTTCCCAAACCTTTGACATGCTAGACAGGTCTCATGTGGTGGGATTCACCATTGAGGTAGCTCAGGAGTTCTACGATGATCAGACTGTGAAGTCACAATAGCTTATCAATTCCTAGCTGGAGAAGCCCAAGTCCCACTATTCCAAGTTGCCCAAGCAGCTGTTCTGAGCAAAATTCAAGAAAGAATACTATGATGCCATGACGTGTCTGAGCAAGGTGGTTGGATTGAAGAGTGCTGGTACATTTGAGAATTGGATGTCCCATGCGATTATAAGGATGGAACAAGAGAAAATTAACTACCATTGGGCAGGGGTCATTAGCCAAGTAATTCACAAGTAGTTGTCCAATGTGTTGTAGACGAAGACCTTCACAATGACCTCCTATTTGGTATATGCACTTGCTAGATTCCATCCCTACAGGGGATTAGATACAGGGGGAATTTTTGAACAAGATATTATCTATGAGGTTTACCCTCAATTGTATTTAGGGAGCTTAGACTATAGGAGGGAAAATGATTCCTTCACCATGCATATCACTAGAATGCTTCAGGAAGTAGAGCATGTCAAGATTTCAGGCCTGGCTAAGGAACTCATCAAGAAATATGGGGCATGGTTCATTCAGTTCCCAACCTTCTCCTACATTCGGGTTGACGGTTGGCAGAGAGCTCCATACAGACTTCCAAGGTATCCCACTGACCACATAATATTGTTGGAAGTAACTAGATAGATTTGTGATTTTGATGCCATTGTCAAGAAGGACAAACACAAGACAAGAATTGGTGGGGATTTTCCCCTAAGGATTGGCACTAGAGAGGTTTTTCCTTCCATTAGTTCCGCTCAGGCTTCAAAGGAATAATTGAGTGCCCTTGGTCTATCTTTTCATTCTAGGAGATCAAGGTTTGATATTACAGGAGAAGCTCAAAAGAAGGCCAACAAAGAGTATTGCCATAAGGTGAATTTGGAGGACTACTGGGCCAATTGTGGTGATGAATTTGAGGTCAGAAAGAAGAAATTCTCCTGGCTTCTAGTTGAGTCAGTTCAATTATACAATGTGAAGGCGGTTCCTGATCAGCTCGAGGATGGTGGAAAATTGATCTAAGATCATGCCTATGAGGCCATAAAGGATAGGCCAATTGGTGATGTGGACTGGCTGGAGGAGGAAAAGACAGAATTGAAACAACTGGTGGATCCAATACTCAAATTCACTAGAATGTGGCTAAAGCATAAGCTGTGGGAGCTCAAAAATAATGGTGTGCAGTACACCTATGCTCTAATGGGAGATTTGGATCCCCACTCCACCTTTGAGGAATCTACTGAATAGGATCCCAAGGGCAAGGGTAAGTTGGATTCTCCATCCAAGGTCAAGATTAAAGGTGTTCAGGAAACAGAGGTCTAGGAAGCAGAAAAATAGAGAAAACCAAAGGCTAAGAAGAGGACAAGGACTAAGAAGCCCGAGCAGAAAGGAATCAAAGGGTAGAATCCTGAGGCTGATAATCCTATGCCCAAGAGGAGAAGAATCATAAAATTGTCAGACAAGGCAAGCTCCAAGGTTGGGGAGGAAGTTGCCCCACTTGTGATAAATGTTGAAAGTCTAGAGGAGAAGGCCAAGGTATATGCAAGGAGGTCTAGGACTCCTTCTCCCAGGGATAGTGCGCCTGAAGTAGATCTCCCTCTGGGGGTTTCTCATGAGGAACAACATGATGATGTTCCTTCCGCTCATGCAACTCAAGGAAAATTTGGTGAGTCAGAGGGTGTTGAGAATCATCCCGATACTGCAGGGGAGGAGTTTCATGAAGGTGACCTCTACGGTGTAGAGGCAGAAATTGAAAAGATAATGCAGTCCCCTATGGTTGCACATGCAGATTCTCTTGTTAGAACTGAAGAAGTTGAATCTCCTCCAAGGGAAGTTGAGGCAGTGAAAGATCCGTCACCTGAACGAGAGGAGGAACATGTTGAAAAGGAAGAAAGCAAGATAGATGAAACTCCTGATGAACGAAATGTAAGTAAGGATGCACCTAAAGATCAGCAGGATGAGAAGCAGGCTGAGGTGCAATTAGAGCCTACTATTCCGGGTTGGCTAGATAAGGAGATAAAGAGAAAGCAAGTTATTGTGGAAGATAGTCCACTGAATTGGGATGCACTACTAGCCACAATTGGAAAGGATAAAGGTAAGAAGAGGGCTAGGGTGATCTCAAGGATTGAAAGGGACGAAGCCCATGATAGAGTTGTCCACATTGCTACCCCTACTCCAGGTAAACACAAAGATGATGTGGCTGGAAAGGATTACAATATTCAGACCTTCAATCTAGGACCTACATCAGTCGAGCAGGACATTAAGGATTATGAGGGATCTATTGAAGTTATTATGGGTAGATTAAGGAAGGAGATGAAGACCAAGCAGGAGCTAAAGAGAGAAAATGAAAATCTCAGGAAATGCTTGGAAGACTTAATGAAACCACTACAGTCCATTAACCCTTCTTCCTCTGCTACAAATCCTCTACCTCAGGAGACCATAACCGAGCTAGAAAAGATGAAGGCTTCCACCCTTGCCACTACGAATTGGTTGAAAGGGGTGCAAGTAAAGGGTGATGAAGCTATTAAGGAAATCATGTCAACAGGAAAGGATGTTGTCATGAAAATTGAGTGGTTGAAGGCTGTGTTGGCATAGGATAAAGAAGATACAGATCTTCTTCTGTAGAAAACCAGAACTATTATGGAGTACACCTGGGATAGGTTGGTGACTGACGAGATCCTTCCTTCTTCTAGAGCTGCCAGACCATGGGAGTAGTTTGAGGTATTGCAAATCAGGCATAAATTATTGAAGAAGATTTACAAATAGAGAAGACACATTGATGACACCCTAGCTAGCGTCTACAATGGTTGCATTGCTTTCTTCAAGATAATGACAGGAAGAAGGAAGATTGAGCCCAAATATTTGAATCTAGAACAATTGAGGAAATGGTGGCATGATGTTTACATGCCACTTGATGATGGGTCTGTTTCTGAGCACCAATTGGATGATACAGTCACCTACCTTGCAGTTATTGACAAATACCTAATGTATAAGGTAGATTGGGATAAGTCATTCAAGAGGTCAAGAGAAGAGATTGCGTCCATTGAGAATCGACTTAGGGTTCTGCCCCTGCCACTAGTAGCCGACTTGGATGGGGCATTCTTGAAAGTACATAAAGAGCCAGATCGGGGTGGGGATAATAGGGAAGGGAGCTAATGATAGGTTGCGGCATGATTTGTGCTTCCCTATTATCTTCTCATGCATTGGTCCAAACTGCATTGTGGATCCCCAACTGACTTGGATGGAACGTGCATTTAATGCTTATTTGACTGGCCGTGGGTTTCTCTTGACTGAGTTGTTGTGCCATTAACGAGCTCTTGCCTGGCCGACAAGTTTTCTGGGGGGATTCTATATATTGGGCATGTCACCTCATTTGTAAAGGGTTAGATAGTTAAAATTTGTAATTAGAACATAGAGATTGATATAGAGCAGAGATAGTTAGAAGTAGAGCAAGTTAGCAAGTAGTTGTGCTCAAGAAAATATTGTAACAAAAAACCAGAATTGTTGCTACAGTGGATAATTCGAATACAAGTAATGACATTGTGATTTGGTGCCATACTTGTGTTCTTTTGTCTTGCATGGTTCTTGTTATTCCATCTTTAAAATTTCTTTGAGGAGGTTAACATTTAGATTAGATTTGATTTAATAATGTTTGTGATTCGATACTTGAATGTTGCAGCAATCCTTCAGTCCATACTTTTCGCAACCAACTGATTGTTAGTTTCTTTGCAAAGTTAGCCTGGACTCCATATTCAGTGTGCTTAGTTCGATTGTGAGGATTTGTTCATTTCAACTGCAATAGGGTTGTTGAATGAATGTTCACGATTTGAAAATCTTAACACCTCAGAAGATTGCACTGTTTTCTGTAAGATTGCAGATTTATCTGGGTCAAGTAGAGATCAGTTTTGAAGGATTGGTCCATTTCAGTGTTTGTCATTTGCATTGTTAATCTTAGGAGTAGTATTAGATTTAGAAATCTCTTTGGAACTCTTATCTTTTTTTATTTCTTTGATTATTGGGTTTGATCTTGGATTAAAATATCATCAGATTGTTAGATCTGATAAAATTGATTCAGTATTTTGCTTGTAGTAAGGTCCCATTGTGATTACTAGCATTCTCACATTTTATCACTGAGTTGTTTATGCATTGTCAAGACCTGACATTAGAGACCTTGGGCTTATCTCTTGAGGCTTGTTTATAGAGATTCACCTTTCAAGAGAGATAGGATATTACATTATGTCTGAGTTGTTGCTGTGCAAAAAACACCATCAACACTAATTAATTTAGATGAGAATCTACCTCATAAGGTAGCTCTAGAAGCCAAATAGTTCTTGGTTCAATTGCTTCCATTTAGTGCAATTCATTTTTATAATTGTCCATAACTTTACTTGGAATCCTTTCTCTCTCTTGCATCTGAGCTTGAAAAGGTTTAAAGAAAACCCACAACATTGAATCATAAGACTCTTTACCATGGAATCTCCTCAAATGATCTCTTATTTGAATAGCTATAAGGATATTTTCTAGCCATACAACATTCTTCACTTTGGGAAACTCATTCAGAAAGTAAAAATATCAAGCAAATGATAAGAGTATCATACCAAAAATGGTATTTTTACTCCTTTGTCTTATGTTAGTTTTCCAACAACTATAATCTCAAGAGCTCACAAATATCAAAATCATTTCCTTCTTTCACCATCTAATAAGCCATGTGTATTATGGTGGTAGTGACATAATTATATTTTTTTAAGAAAAATATCTTGTAACCTATCATCATTGCGACATATTTGACCATTGCATCTTCAATGTTTCTCATTATTAGGGCACACTTGTCAAACTTGGCTCTAGGAAGCTTAATTATCACTTCATTCTTTACCGCCTTTAATGTTGGGATAGGTCCTATGGAGCACAAATTGGTAACAACCCTAATTTCCTCTTTTGTTATCATATGCGCCATGTCCAACCACATGAATTTATCATGAATTCTTCTAATAACATACTTCACCCACTCATTATCATAGTAGAATTTAGGAAATTTTTTCCACACATTTGAATTTTTCTCCATCAAATTGGCATACTCGGGTTTCAACTCGAAATCATCTCCAGTTAAAACTTTCCCTAAACTTCACCATTTTCAAGTGATCATATTCATCCAACTTCAAATGAATGTAAATTCACACAACTTGTGTGTGTAGCACATTTGAAGTAACCCTAGAGAATGCCTCTTATTTATATGTTTCCATTGAATTGTATGGATTATTCTTAAACTTAGGTCTAAACCTATCAAGAACATCAATAACTTATGGAGTAAACATTTTGAACTTTGCTTGAGCTAGGGTTTGCAAGAAATTGTAAATACCTTGTGAAATTCACCGATAGGGTTTTCTTCAGCACTTCAGAATCACTTCAGCTCTTGTTTGCACTACTCTCCTCTTCAAATTCTCAAACAAAAATTCCCTTTAGAATGTGCAAAATGAAATATAAACACTTTTCCATGACATAAAGTATGCATTAATTGCAGTAGAAAAAGTTAGGTCAAAAGCTATCAAGCCTTCACTATATCATCACTCAGACTCCCAAACATTTTGAAAATATTTGCATTAAGAGGTTTCTCATTAGAGATTTCACCTTGATGGATCAACCAAACCAACTTATACATGCACTAGTATGCTAAAGACATTAGCATTACATCTTTGGTAGGGGGTTTAGAAAGTTTTATGTTAAAACTCCCCCTGAGCCAATGCTCTTTATCTAATTTTCAAAGGAAACATCTGCACCATAATTTGGTACAAACTCATTCTTCACATCATTCTAGATTCCTTTTTCTTCTAGATCTTGTTCATCTCATTATTTACTTCAACCAAATCAATCTTCTTTTGTGAAACAGATGGTTTCACATTCTTTCCTCTATTAAACTTAGCTATATGTCCTGGTTTATTGCATTTATAGCATGTGACACTTTTTCAAGCAAACTTACTTCTTTCCATTTTAGATTTGCATTCAGAAGCCTTATGCCCAAACCCATTACATGTGTAATAGTAATTGGTGAATGATTGAGGCATTATGCCATTATTGTAACCTTTCATCATTTATCTTTTGCATTCACTAGCCTTATGAAATATCTATTGCATGCATAGCATTGAATGGAAAATGATTAAAAATTCTAATTCATCTTGCTTTTACACTCTACAACTCAATATCCAAATCTATTGAAAAAATAATAGTGACCTTTAAATGATGAATTTAACATTGTGTAGTTGGTCGTCTAATAGGAGGTCTCTTGAAATATTTATTTTGGGTTGAGACATGTTTGATATTGCTCTTCTTATCTCAAGTCTTCCTTTGTTCGTTGTTCTCCTTTTTAGCTTTGTTTGGAGTTATTTTTCTTTGATCTTTCTTCTTTTTCAAACCCTAATCGTTCTTTTTCCTTTGAAGCTTTTTGAATAGTAATTATATCATCAAGCAAGGTGTAGCTCTTCTTGAATTTTTCCTCTTGACTCTTTGATTTCTCTAGATCTTTCCTCAAAGACACAATCTCTTCTTCAAGTTTTGAGCTTTATGTAGACTTTTCTTTCAGCTTGACATTCAGCAAGTCTTCAACTCTTTTTCCTTCTTCAACCTACACTTTTAGATTAGTGATTGTCTCATTTGATTGCTTGGGTATGTGCACGATCATCATGGAAAAAATAGGCCCTTAAGTAGCAAAAAATTCAGAAAAATCAGAGTTAGGCAACTTGACATAAAAATTTGAATAAGTTATCTATATTATTTCAAAAATATGTAAGAATAGAATTTGTAGCAAATTGAATGTAGTTTCTAAACTACTAGGTTTGTTTAAAAAAAAATCAATATTTGGTAAAAATTTAAAATTTCAATGCAGTAACTATACTTAAATTTTAGGGAAAAAATAAGAAGTAGGTGTCTGTCTGACCACCCTAACCACAATAAAATGATAATTATTTTTTATAATATTTTAGATATAAGTAGAGGACTCATGTCCCAATGCGATGCATTTTTTGTAATTTTTTGCAAGTAAATAATTAATTATGATTTTTTTATTACAACTTTTAAAAATATAAAAACTCGTATGTTTGACCACCTTAACTTGGTCAAAAATTCATGATTTTTTTTTTTTTAATTTTACAGTATGTAAAGCATAGAATGTGACACATGTTTCAAATTCAAAAAATGTGATACCATTTGAAAGCTATAGATGTTTTTCAATCAGCCTATCAATTAGGACTTTAGTTGTAATTCAAATAGAAAATGAATAATAATTACTTATTAAATTCAAAGTAAAGCATAATTTATATTGGTGGAAATCGAGAATCTCCTTTAAAAACCCTTTTCATTTCATCAATTTTGGGTAAAAAAAAAGTCGTAGCCACATACCTATCATATTGCCACTTTTTGGCCCACCATGATCTTGTACATACCCGTTTAAGTTGCTCATTTATTTCCTTGAGTTGTTATTTAACTTTCTTGACTTGGTTCCTCAACTTCTTGATGCACTCATCTACTTCCTTAAGAGTTTCTTTCATATCTCTAAATTATCACATTCTACTTTACCTAGGTCATCAAAAGCATATTTGAGTTCTCCTTCCATATCAATTTCATAGTCTTCTTCAGTAAATCTTTTCATTATAATTTATTTCGGAGGGATAGGATACTTTCTAGTTTTGATGTCTTCAACCTCTAAGATCTACCTCAACAGTTAATCCAATTGAAGGAACCTTGCTTTGATACCAATTGTTGAACACCTAGAATATTGAGAGGGGGGGTGAATTAGTATTCCCTAAAATTTTTTAACTTAAAAGTGCATTGAAAGCCTCTCATTAAACTTGAAAAAATAAAAATAAAAATTAAAGCATCCACCACAACAAAAAATACAACACCAAATTTATGCTGAAAACCCTTGGAAGGAAAAAACCACAGTGAGGATTAGCTCACAATATATCATAACTAGTTACAATACATTACAAGAGGCTACTTCTAGAAGGAATCATTTCCCAGAGGACTCACCATCCAAAAAATAGGTAGGCTCACTACCCATGGAAGATAACTTCTTCCATAATTACAAAAGATATAGAAAAGAGTGGTTTACTACCAAATTTTGAATTGCTAACAATGCATCTAAAATATGCTAAAGATATAGTTCCAATTAGGCTCAGTAAATAGACTTGGGTATGTGCAGGATCATCATGGAAAAAATAGGCCCTTAAGTGGCAAAAAATTCAGAAAAATCAGTGTTAGGCAACTTGACATAAAAATTTGAATAAGTTATCTATATTATTTAAAAAATATGTAAGAATAGAATCTGTAGAAAATTGAATGTAGTTTCTAAACTACTAGGTTTATTTAAAAATAAATAAAATCTATTTGGTGAAAATTTGAAATTTCAATGCAAGAGTACTTAAATTTCGAAAAATAAGAAGTAGGTGTCTGGACCACCTAACCATAATAAAATGATAATATTTTTTATAAGATTTTATATATAAGTAGAGGACTCATGTCGGGATGTGATGCATATTTTTGTAATTTTTTTCCAAGTAAATAATTAATTTTGAATTTTTTATTACAACTTTTAAAAAATATAAAAACTCGTATGTCTGACCACCTTAACTTGGTCAAAACTTCATGAAATTTAATTTTTCTTCTTTTAATATAATAGTATGTGAAGCATGTTTCAGATTCAAAAAATGTGATACCGTTTGAAAGTTATAGATGTTTTTCAATCAGCCTATCGATAAGGACTTTAGTTATAATTCTAATATAAAATGAATAATTATTATTTATTAAATTCAAATTAAAGAATAATTTATATTGGTGGAAAGCTGAGAATCTCCTCTAAAAACCCTTTTCGTTTCAACAAATTTGGTTAAAAAAAAAGTCGTCAGCCACATACCCTACAAATACCCATAATATTGCCACTTTTTGGCCCATCATGATCCTGCACATACCCACTTTACACACTTCATTCTTCACCACTATCACATTTTTCACTTCACACTCTCTCTCTTCATCATACCATAAATGAATTGATCTTCTATACATATGTATATATTCCAAAAATAATCATATCATCAATTAGGTTAGCTTAATTAGATGAAATATGCGACACCATAACTTGTCGACTCAAAAATCCATCATACATACCTTGTAGAAGAAACCAAAATTTGTTCTTCATGAAAATGGATCAACATGACCTATAATCACTCCTATGAATCTGCTTCATACTCAACTTAATATCACACAAACTGAAAACCCTTAGGTCGACAACACACAACAAAAATAGTGAAGCAACAATTGAATGAACTAATTGTTCATTCACAACTTGACACGTGGACCACCAAACCACCTGAAACTCATATTGCACACTCATCTGACATCTTCAAGCACTTACTAAAATTTACAAAGAATAATGATCATCCACAATGAAATGTTGAGCATTCCAATATGAACTCTCTAGTTGTAACTATGTCTCTGCTTAGCTTGATACTCTATCATCAATATCTTCTACTGCAGAATACATACAACCTTAAAACTTTGGATATAGAATCCTTCAACACATACCATTATCACCTCAAAACCTACTGACAAGATATTACAATGCAGAGCAATGCAGGCCACAAATTTTTTCCTATGTTACATACTATTTAAGTCTAATACTTAGACAATTTCTCCAAAAGCACTTGGTATTCTCTGGACTATATACATA
>VDFB02269963.1:198829-239134 GCA_007258455.2 Sequoia sempervirens
TAAAGCGAGTCATTTCATCCCAATATTTCTCATCATAAATGGAAGGTAGATAACTAGCTAAAGGGACTACAACAAGTGTTGTACTAGGATCATCACCAGGTTCAACACATGGTGGGTCACTCTCAATAGGAGGATCATCACGGTTTCCCCCATCTAAGTTCATAGTAGTAGAAAATAACAAATTCAGCTCATTATACACTTCATCAATCTTAGCAATTTCATCATCATCATCATCATCATCCAATTATTCATAATAGGAGGATTTATGATAATTGCATTTGAATTCTCTTGTTTTAATTCTTTTTTTGGTTCTATGTCTTGTTTTTTTGAAAGTTGGGTTTCTTCTTGAGTTGTTTCCATAGGTGTGGGAGGTGTTGGTTTATTCTTTTCTTCCAATAGGTGAGCAATAGCAAGATTTCTAAACCTATACTCTTTAGCACTTTGGTTTATTTTTTCACGGTTTTCAAGTTGTGATAGGGTAGGACCGGGTGTATCAACCATCAGTATCTTTTCTTCCCTTAGGGGAGAAACTGAAGGAATTATAATTTTGGGGGGTTGGGAAACCACTATCTCTTTAGGTCTATATACTTATTTTATCTTTGGTGGCACAATGGAATCATTTTATTGTCTCTTGGTATTTTATAAGAAAGTGGTGGGGGAACTGCAGTGTACTTAGTTATTTGGAAGGGCTTTTGGCTCAATCATAGGTTCATCAATGACTGGATGGGGAGAAGGAACAACAATGGACCTATTAGAGTCAGGAATATTGCTAAGAGATAACTCTAATATGTGTTTTGATTTGAAGTTTCGATATGACTTGAAAAATAAACCTTCACAAGGCTTTATAGGTTCCATAGGTCCAGGCCAAAATACATCCAATTAAAAATTCCCATGGAAATACAAAGGATTGAATCCACTATGATGCACTATAAATATCTCATTTTCAAAGTGGAACTTTATGCACTTGTGAATAATCGATGAGATGCCATTTATGGAGCATAACCATGGGTAGCCTAGCTTCACACACAATTGGTCTGATGATGAGATGATGGAGAATGAGACATATAATTATTTTGTTCCAACTTTTAATGGAAGAGTGATCAAACCTATTGTAGGGCAAGCAAAACCATTATGTGTTTTAATCCATACTTTTGATTTTTCATAATAATCTTGATAAAGTTATTGTACAAACAAGAATTCCTTAGTGATCACATTCTCTACACACATGGGATCAATAAGTATCCCAGTTATGGGCTTATCATTAATATGTCTGATGATATAGAGAGGACCATCATGTGCATGTATAGAAGCATCAATATGTGTGAAATCAATATTAGGTAACAAAGTTGTTTGGCCCTTACAAGGTTGCACATCTATAAGAGTGACCATGTCATGTAGGTCATCCTCATTATCACTCATATCATCTTCACCATCATCATTCATATCCTCAATCTTATCAACATCTATCACATCATTCTTGACATGTCATTAGCTTTCACAAAGTTGGTGGAATTATTTGGCATTGGGTTGGTGAATATTTAAAAAATTTGGTTGGGTGGGGCAACTAAATTATTTCCTTTGCCAATAAAACCTCCCAACTGAATATGATTAGAATCAATGAGGTCTTGAACATGATGTTTAAGATACATGCATCGTTTTGTGCCATGTCCACTTTGTCGATGATATTGGAAAAAGGCATTTGGGTTATAATTTGGAGGTAAGAGTTTGGTTGAGTCCATAGGATTGACCGAAGGTAAATGAATTAGGTTCTTACTCATAAGTTGCAACATGATTGAATGGAGGGAATTGAGTAATGGAGTAAATTTTATATCCCTAGGTTGAAATTGGTATGGATTAGAGCTTATGGTAGTAACTTGTGGCTCAACATGGTTTGTTTGAGATGGATTTATCTTTAAAAAGTTATTGTTTGGCTTCTTCAATTGTTGATAATTGTTTTTATGTGTGGGCTTAGACTTCTCAGTATGTTTAGATGAAGATTCCTCATACTTAATTAAAAAAATTGATAATCACAAAGTGTCATGCATAGAATTTTAAAGATATAAATTTTTGCAATAGAAATTTTTCTCTTATGTTTTCTTGTAAGTTGTCAATGAACATAATTTGTATTTCCACATATGGAAAATTTAGAATACCTTGTGATAACTTACCAATTGATAGTGGCTAATGAAATTTGTATCCTTTTCACCTTGTCTTTGTTTGCATTGCATTAAATTAGTTATATTGATATTGGGACCAATTTGCACTTGAAAATGGTTGAGGAAGGCATCAACAAACTCATTAAATGAGTGAATTGAATTATTTAATAATGAAAAAACTACTCCAAGGCCATATCCTTCAATGACCTAGGAAAAAGTCTAGCCAAGAGCTTGTCTTCAAAAATGAAGTCACTACATAGGGTTGTGTATGTGGACATATGGTCACTAGGATCTCCTTTAACATTGTATTTCTTAAATTAGGGTATCTCTATGTTTTGTGGAATTTGTGATTTTAATATCTCCAATGACAATGGGTTTCTTTTGAAATATTGTGGTAGGTGTTGATTTTGAGTTTGGTTCAATGAAGGGATGTCACATTTTGGAAGAGTTGGTTTATCATGGAATTATTGATTGTTGTATTTTGGGAATGAGGTGAATATGGTGCAAGTGTGTATGTATTAGGTGGACTACTATATTGCAAGTTTGTGAAGGTTGATGGATTTGGAGATATGATGTTTGAGTTGACAAAACTATAAGGATTACTAGTAGAAATACCCAAAGTTGGAGCTATACTATTGCTTGGTTGCATTGTTGTGGCAACAACTAGATTTGTATATGTGGGAACATCCCTAAGTTTAATACTCATGACCTAGGGTATATTCCATCATTTATAGGATTTCATTGGGATGCAAAGGTGCATAGATTGACTTTCAAACTGAAAGGTGAGTCAATTAGATCTAGATCTGCATCTTTTTGAGACTTAGGAATGATTTGGGAATGATTTGAAATTATTAATCTAATTAGACTAAATGACCTAATATGATAAATGCAATTTCCCAAAGATAAATAGACAAAATGAAATTCTCCAAGTGGATCTGGAAAGTGTAGACTAATGTGTACCTATCACCAAAAGTAGGATTTGAGGGCACTGTAGTAGGACTCAGTCACCCCTGGGTGACTAGGTCTTTGTTAGAGTTTCTTCTCAATTTTTGGGGTCCTCTGGTCCTAGATCTGAGCTTCTATTTTCTACTTATATCCCAATGTAAGAATGTCGTTAGTAAATTTTGTGATCAATTTTTTGTGTCTTGACAACTTTGATGGCAATAAATGAAACAATGCAAATTAGATCTTCAAACTCTATTCAATCCTTTTTAGACCTATAACCTGCACATTCACAAAGAGGGAAAATGTTGTGCTATATAGGGGCTTGCCTTAGTCAAACTCTATTCAAGTGTTTCCACTTCCACAATGGCAATATGTCAATGATAAATGATAATAAAGAAAGGAATGAAATGATGAATGAGCATAATGAGTTGCAACTCACCACCCTTCAATGAATTCCTTGAAGGACTGAAGTCACACACATCACCTCAATGTCTTGATTTTACTTGATAGTTTTTCTTGGATGATTTGGAGATCTACAACAATGTTAAAGCATTCAAAAAACATGAACATGAACACACATAGAATTTGAAATGATGTTAGAGCTTGATTTTTTGTGATAAACTTTGATAATGCTGCTCTTGACCTTTCTAAATAATACTCTTGAAAATATTATTTTCTCAATTGTGTGTCTTAATGCTAGATAGTGTGTGTTAGATTTCAAATGATAAAAAAAACTAGGTATTTATAGGTGTTTATCTAATTTATCAAAAAATAAATTCCCAAAGTTGACACTGGGTATGTGCAGGATCATCAAGGAAAAAACAGGCCCTTAAGTGGCAAAAAAATTAGAAAAATCAGAGTTAGTCAACTTGACATAAAAATTTGAATAAGTTATCTATATTATTTCAAAAATATGTAAGAATAGAGTTTGTATCAAATTTAATTTAGTTTCTAAACTACTAGGTTTGTTTAAAAAACAAACAAATATATTTGGTGAAAATTTGAAATTTCAATGCAGTGGTACTTGAATTTTAGGGAAAAAATAAGAAGTAGGTGTTTGTCTGACCACCCTAACCACAATAAAATGATAATATTTTTTTATAAGATTTTAGATATAAGTAGAGGACTCATGCCCTGATGTGATGCATATCTTTTTGTAATTTTTTTCCAAGTAAATAATTAATTATGAATTTTTTATTACAAATTTTTAAAAAATATAAAAACTCGTATGTCTGACCACCTTAAGTTGGTCAAAACTTCATGAAAATAAAATTTTATTTTTTTAATCCTATATTATGTGAAGCATAGAATGTGACGCATGTTTTGGATTCAAAAAATGTGATACCGTTTGAAAGCTATAGATATTTTTCAATCAGCCTATCAATCAACACTTTAGTCACAATTTGAATAGAAAATGAATAATAATTACTTATTAAATTCAAAGTAAAGCATAATTTATATTGGTGGAAAGCTTATAATCTCCTTTAAAAACCCTTTTCATTTCATCAATTTTAGGTAGAAAAATAGTCATCAGCCACATACCTATCATATTGCCACTGTTTGGCCCATCATGAGCCTGCACATACCCCACTTCATATTTAAATTTTGGATATTAAAATACCACCAACAACATATTTAAATTTGGGTCCTAGCTAAGAAGGGGGACCTAATAGCCCATGGGTGTTTCTTGTTACCTAATTTTTAGCTTTCAGCTGAAATCAAGTAACTTAGTGTTTATTCTTTTGTGTTTCATTTAAACATTGAAAGATACATCATGTTCTGCTAAGTTCATTTCTATGCATAAAAGAGAGATTGTCAAAACAGATTGCATTTTATTTCAATTTTGCAATTACGTACAAATAAGAGAGAGAACCAATATGTATTGCAAATGTAATCTTTATTGATAATCATAAGCATATAATGTCCCTCACAAGCCAAGGGACTAGCTATTCTAATGCTAGTAAAGAAGAGATTATACGCATTTAGATAACAGAAAATAAATTGCATATAACATGAAAAGGGACCTGCCATTACTGAGTGGAATGATGAATCCCATTGGCTTCACCTCACATCATCTCGATCCTTCCCACTACTCTTCTTCCATTTGACACCCTCCTCGCTGCTCCTATAAGGTTTCCTACATTGGATAAAAATAGTGGTGTTAGAGTAATGAAAGGTCCCTGATCAAAATTATATGAAAAACATCCATAAACATGTAATCTAATGTCAACAAACATTAAAATAGAAACATACCAAAAGTGTCCTTGAAAACAAGAAAGGAGTGATCAAACACACCTATGATATGCTTTGTTTATCTAACTGTTTGTTCCTTGTGCAGATTTAGGACAAGTCTTGTTACTATTTTGATTTAGCTAATTATAGCATGTGGGGTGAAATATGGCTCCCACGAGGGTTGAGCCTAGAATGCTTCCCTTTGATATTTTAAGAGGGATAGGAAATTGAGCAACTTGATCAAATCAATGATAAACATATTCTTGATGCATTAAATCAATATAGAATCACACTAGTTAATCAACTTTCATTATCATATTCAAAAGATGTAACACATAATGTGAGTTGTCAAGAAATTCATACTTCATCTTTTGATAGAGAATCAATCAATAAGTTGCCATCATGTCAAAGGGAAGGTACATTTTGCTGGACATGTCTTTCAATCATCTTAAGTGGATCCAAGATCCATTTTATTAAAGAAAGTAAATGATTTTAGAGATGCATCAAGTTCAATTATATATGCATCAAGTTCAATTATACATCTCTTAAAAAAATGAAGGAGCTATCATGAGGGTATGTGCAGGATCATCATGGAAAAAACAAGCCCTTGAGTGGCAAAAAAATCAGAAAAATCAAAGTTAGGAAACTTGACGTAAAAATTTGAATAAGTTATCTATATTATTTTAAAAATATGTAAGAATAGAATCTTTAGAAAATTGAATGTAGTTTCTAAACTAATAGGTTTTTTTTAAAAAAACAAAATCTATTTGGTGAAAATTTGAAATTTCAATGCATAGTACTTAAATTTTAGGGAAAAAATAAAGTAGGTGCCCTGTCCACCCTAACCACAATAAAATGATGATATTTTTTTATAAGATTTTAGATATAAGTAGAGGACTCATGTCCCGATGTGATGCATTTTTTTGTAATTTTTTTCCATGTAAATAATTAATAATGAATTTTTTATTACAACTTTTTAAAAATATAAAAAACTCATATGTCTGACCACCTTGATTTGGTCAAAATTTCATGAAATTCATTTTTTATTTTTTTAATCTTATATTATGTGAAGCATAGAATGTGACACATGTTTTGGGTTCAAAAAATTTGATACCGTTTAAAAGATATAGATGTTTTTCAATCAATCTATCAATCAGGACTTTAGTCGTAATTTGAATAGAAAATGAATAATAATTACTTATTAAATTCAAAGTAAAGCATAATTTATATTGGTGGAAAGCTTAGAATCTCCTTTAAAAATCCTTTTTAGTTCATCAATTTTGGGTAAAAAAATAGTCGTCAGCCACATGCCCATCATATTGCCACTTTTTGGCCCATCATGATCCTGCACATACCCATGACTTATTTGGAGCAATCACCATTGAGCAATTGATTTTTGTATCATAGTCTAAAAATGTAGAGTCACTTTAAAAGGGAAGCCATCATCCAAATCTTAGTCCACATAGCATTTGATATAAAAGCATTACATGGCATTTCAGGGAAAGTACAAAGGACAGTCATAATAAAGAGGACAACAATGGAATTAACGAAGTAAGCATCCTCAAAATACAGTCTTGATCTCATACTACAGGACAACAACAAGTAAGTGTGAGGTCATGACCTGTGATGCAACAAGAGGACAATCCTCTAATTAGTAGATGCACAGTAAAAGACCAAGTGGTAGTCATGACTATCATAAAAGCAAAAGGCATGTTACAAGAATAGTGCTATGGTATCATGTCAAAGATAGAGAAGCAAGTCCACCTAAGAACCTGAAGGTGCAACAATGGTTCTCAGCTTGAGATAGAGCTAAGAAAAGTGATGTAGGACTATATGCTCAAGATTTTATGGAGGATTATAGGAAGCTTGTGTCTCAAGAAAATTCAAGCATCAATCCAAGATACACCCTTGCAAAAGCTGCCATAGAATCCAAACCTCTAGTGTTAGGTGTAGCTTGCAATCATTTGTTCCTATCATATATGATGTTTTGTTGTTGTTCCCATCGATGAAGATCCTAATATGATGATACAACTCTCCAACTGCCAACCATCTTTATTGCATGGCTATGACAAACTATTGGAGGTCTCTCAGAATTCAAGGGTACAATGAGGTAATAGTGAAGGAAAGCAATTGGGTTGCTGCTCTTGCATAAGTTTCTCCACCTTGCTCTTGAAGAGTGACAACAATTACATGAGCATGGAAAAAATAGTGATCTAAAAATTACTCTCATGAGGCAACAATGAAAGAAAGATAAAGATTTCCTTGTTCTAATGACGATGATTTAAATCATTCATGAAAGTCACTAGAGGATGGTAAATTCAAAAGGAAAGATGAATCACAATTGCAACCTAAGAAATATGCTCAAGTAAAGAAGAAGCATAGGAGCTTCCAATGTTGGTAGTGGTGTCTCGTAAACAAAGCATGGAGGTCAAGAGGAAGCAAAGGAAAGTCTATAGTGATAGAAGAAAGGAAAAATTAAGAGAGATAAGGGGCTGGAGGCACATTTGAGGCAATAGAGCTAGATGGTCCTTGAGGAGAGTACAAAGAATACAATCAAGAGGTACTAGTGTAGGCATTTTAAAATTACGTTGATGCAAAATAGCTATGTGTGACAACAGTTCAATAGGACAGAGCATGCATTATAAAGGATTGTGCATTGGCAAAGAATACAAAGAAAATTCATCATATCCAAAAATGTCCTATGCACATCTTTGAATGGTAGTCCTATGAATACAAGAAGTGGCTATGTACATAGATTTGGAGGGTAGTTCCCTAAAGTTTTTGAATATTTTTACAATAGTATATTGAGGATACAGAGGTTTGCACCATCGATGGAAGTCAAATACCTGAGTTGGAATATCTTGACATAACAAGAGGACTGTCCAAGGACGATTAAGGTTAAAATTGCATCTTGTTTAGACAATGACCATAATTTTCTATCAAGGGTTACTTATTTTCAATTGGAACCTAGAGTTTGTTTATGATTAGTAGCTCTTCATTTGTGCTTAAATGAGATTATAAATCAAGACAGAGGAGACAAGCATAAATGATAGTGATACTAAATAATGGTGCTTCCATGGAAGGAACATACAAAGACAAGACATGAAAGTGCTCTATGTTTGCAAATAAACTTCCATTAAAACACATAGGAAAAACATGATGAGGGGTCGTGGCCTATAATGCCAAGAACACACAGAGTTCCATGTTTTCTTCCCAAAGAAAATCAAAATTCCCACATTTTTAAATCTACAAAAAGGAATGGAATAAAATCCCTTAAGATTTATAGAGACTCACGGCCATGACATTGGCATACAAAATGCTTAGATTTTTCAAAATCAACTGAAAGGAAATGTGAAGGCCACAACCATCAATACAAGGGTTTTCATTTTTTTCACATAGAAGCTGAAAAGCCTTTAGAAAAGCAACCAATCTTCAGGAAAATTACATGAAACCACAGAAGAATTCAAGAACAAAAAATGTTCCACATTTTTTTCCAAAAATGCAGCTCAAAATAACATGTGAAGCATAGAAAATAGAGCTTGAAATAGAGTTGCATTCACATATTATGAAGAATGATGCAAGATTATGCATAAAAATGGCTTACCCAGGCTCGGTTTTGGAAAGTTTCCAACTAAAACCACCATGAAGTTTTCATAATACCTCCAGTTGAACCATTGATGGTGAAAATTTAGGTTTTCCAAAAAGCTCAAAAAGTCACAAATGAATGCCTTGTAAACATTTTGCATCAATTTTGGTTGCTAAGGTTTTTTTCCTAAACATGCCGATTGCAAAAAGGCAATTTTGCCTTTGTTTCTTTTTTATTTTTCTCCTCAACTAATATTCTTGTGGGCTTCCATGCCTAATAAAATCTGTGAGCCCTTATATGTGCTAAGTATGGAGGCTTTTTAATACTCTAGCTTTTGCATTGACCCATATGGTCAAGTCATAAAATCATAATGTAAAAAATAGTTTAAATGATGTTTTATAAATCATTTTAATTATGTTGTTTAAATGCAAAAGGGATTTATGGCATATGTTGCAATCATATAGGGTTTCTAGTTAAGTCTTCATGCTTTGCAATCAAGGTGGGGTATGTTTGAGTCATGTTTTCATTTTTTGCATTGTAATTTCAAATGTAAAACATTTAGTTAAATGGTGTGATTATAAACCATTTAATTAAATGTTGTTTTTTGAAAAAATGCAAAATGAAAAGAAGCATGTTTTCATATGCTTAGTCATGAGGTGTTCAATCTTGCGCTTTGAAAACACAAAAGGCATGAGTCAAACAATTGGCAGACATGTGGAAAGTGTGAGAGTTATCTTTGACTGTTTTGGAGGGGATGGACCTTTTTTATCACACTTTTGACATGAATACAGTCTGAGCTTGACTTTTCTACATTTTGGAGGCATTTTGGAGGAGTTTTGGAAGGTTCTTTTTTCATTTATGTTGCATCTGGCTAGGGTTTCTAGAAGGACTTGTGTGGGAAATTGTTTCAAAATTGCTTAAGTATCTTTAGACTTGAGTTTTTGAGGATTTCTTTTCTTTCTTTTTGCAAGCATTGTAGCTTATCTTGGAGCTTTTTCATGGAGAGGACAACATTGTAACTCAGATTTGTAGACTTATGTAGTAGTGTAACACCTTTTGATTAATAAGTTAATCTATTTTACCTTCTCAATATGTTGTTTTATTGTGAAAGCTTTAGAAATGGTTGATGAAATCTTATGGTAGAACGGTTTTCCCTTTGATTTTGTCCTATTTTTCTTTTCCTTTATGTAGTTAATATGAACTTGTAGGTCATAACATGTGTTGAGTTAGCTCAGGAAAGATTCTAAGTTGTGAACATCTATTTTACTTCCTTCTAGATGTTGTCCTTGACATTTTTAGCCTAGTTATGAAATACTGATGCAAAGACATATGAATTTGGAATTGTGTAAGCCACTATTAGGTTGTTGATCATTCATGTGTGTAAAAGCAGTTGTGTAGGTTTGAGGAAAACACATTAGGTGCATCACCATAGGGGTTTAGTTTCATTTTTATGTAATCTTTCTTACCCCTTTTCCTTGACAAAGCAATGTAATAGTTTAGGTGACACCACCATAAGGGGAGTCGGCCCATAATATGGAGTTCTTCTTTCGAAATAGGACACCCACAACCTGAAATTAGTCCCATGTTACATCCAAACCTCTTGAGTTCTTCAAAAACTTGGCATAAGGGGTGAAGATTTGGATCACTAACAATTCTAGGACACTCAAAGTCAAGGACAATTTAATGATTGGATGCATTTGTTTAATAATTTTCCTTCATAAAATGGTAAAAAATAGGCCTTGGAATGCATAATTTGGAAAATTAGAAGCTTAATTAAGTTCAATAAATTACGGGGGAAAAACATAATGTGAAATTGTAAGTGTATACAATTTTCTAAGTTATAGTATGTAAATAAATAAATATTAATATGTTAATAATGTTAGTATGCCATAGTTAGTTATATACAAAAAGATCTCATTAGGAGCTTGGGGTGGTTACTTTGGGTGAATGATTTTATAAATCCAATGTAAATCATTTTAAGGAACATCCTCAATGTGTGCTCTATATTTCAACTTTAAACATGTTAATTTACATCAAATTTATGGTGGATATGATTTTTTATGAATAATTTGTATTAAATTTTATTTAGATTTTATATTATTTAATTTTATAATCAACATTCCAGTATGTTATTAAAAATAATGGCATATATTCAAGAGACACCATAAAATTAATAGACTATGTTAGAAAATATAAACAAATTGCACTACACTCTATATGGATGTCCTTATTTTCATGGAAAAACTAATTTCAATATTCTACAAAGAGAAAATTTTCCCAAGAAAGTATAGGTCCAAATTTCTATTATTACCAAATCAAACAATTGTTTTTTTTGAAAAAATTACCAATAAATATCCATACACTAGATGTTGAAGAACTATTTATCTTTTTCTCTATTGTTATTTTGTTGTCTCTAGTCTATTTTGTTTCTATGTTAAACATGGCTATCTTAATATTTTCCCATGTGGATTTTTGTGATAAAGGTACATCATCCTATAAATGTTTCTTATATAATCAAAAAATATTTATCTATTGTAGTGTAGAAAAATGTCACCGTTTACATTTTCACACTTATTTTGGGAATGATTGACAATAAAAATGAACTTAATGTTGCCTTGATCTAGTGCTGTAATATTTTTTACACATTCACATTAGATTTAAGGCTCTTTTAAGCTAAGTAGACATAATTTTTCCTTAATTTAGTGTTGTAAAGTGTATTTATTTGCACCTTCACATTAATTTTTGGGACCTTGAAAACTAAATGGACTTAATGGTTCCTTATTTGGGGTGTTTTAAAGTGTATCCTAACACTTATTACACTAATCTATGGCTTCATTAATAATTTGGGCTTCTTTATGCCTTATTTTGCATCTACAAGCCTTAATTAATGCATCTTTCCGAGGATAATCCTGACATAGATCAAGTAACCAATCAAAAATTAATGTTTTTGGATTGTATGGCCCAAATTTAGTGATCTAGGACTCATATGCCACCTTAGGCATATGAGTCCCACCTAAGTTTCGGGGCCCTGATTTGGATTTCACATCAATCTAAACATTTCTTAAAAAATGTGTCCCAAAGCCTAGCCTAATGGGACTCACACACCACTAGCATATGAGTCCTATGTGGCTTAAACCGAAATTAAATTCAAATTCTTAACAGGATTTTATTCTCCTAGATATGATGCTAGCTTGTAGTATTGTAATTTCAAGGAATTTGGCATAAACAATTATAAATACAAGGTTATTTCACTCATTTTCACCTAAGACTTTCAGGAGAACATTCCTAATAGAAATTTTGTGATGACAAGAGTATTCAAGGAAATTCAAGAGCATTTCTAAAGCATTCAAGGGAAGATTTCTTAATCATTTGTTGCAGTGATTTAAGATCCATTATCATGTCAAGGGCATCAAGCATGATGTTGAGCTAATATTGTGATGTAGCATTCAAGATCCAAGATTAAGCATTGTCTTACATCTAATGGGTATGTGCAGGATCATCATGGAAAAAACAGGCCCTTAAGTGGCGAAAAGTTCAAAAAAATCAGAGTTAGACAACTTGACATAAAATTATGAATAGGTTATCTATATTATTTCAAAATAATGTAAGAATAGAATCTATAGCAAATTGAATGTAGTTTCTAAACTACTAGGTTTATTTTTATTTTTTAAATCTATTTGGTGAAAATTTGAAATTTCAATGTAGTAGTACTTAAATTTCAAGGAAAAAATAAGTAGGTGTCTGTCTGACCACCCTAACCACAATAAAATGATAATATTTTTTTTATAAGATTTTAGATATAAGTAGAGGACTCATGTCCAGATGTGATCATGCATATTTTTTTGTAATTTGTTTCCAAGTAAATAATTAATAATTAATTTTTATTACAACTTTTAAAAACTATAAAAAATCATATGTCTGACCACCTTAACTTCATCAAAACTTCATGAAATTCAATTTTTCTTTTTAATCCTATAGTATGCAAAGCATAGAATGTGACGCATGTTTCAGATTCAAAAAATGTGATACCTTTTGAAAGTTATAGATGCTTTTCAATCAACCCATCAATCAGGATTTAGTCATAATTCAAATAGAAAATGAATAATAATAATTTATTAAATTCAAAGTAAAGCATGTAATTTATATTGGTGGAAAGCTGAGAATCTCCTTTAAAAACCCTTTTCGTTTCATCAATTTTGGGTTAAAAAAAAGTTGTCAGCCACATACCCTACACATACCCATCATATCGCCACTTTTTGGCCCATCATGATCTTGCACATACCCTAATTCAAGATCAAGATCTACATTCTACATGACCACTTCATGTTAGATTGTTGATTTGCATCTCAAGACATCATCCAAGGTATCATTGTTCATGTTTCGTATTTCATGTTTCATGTTCATATTTCATTGTTTCATCACAAGGTTTAATTACCTAAACGGGGTTTGACCAAGGAAAACCCTTATTTCCTAACAATCAACAAGTTTTTATCTCTTTATGTGATTGTAAGTTTATAGGTTGAAGAAATTTTTTTTTCTCATTGCAAGTTTATAGGTTTGAGATCTCTAGGGTTTCCTTGAATGAGAAGTGAAGAAAACTTGTTTTATGTCCTAAACCAGAGTGTCAAATTTTCTTCCTTTCATATTGGTGAACCCGACGTTTTTGATACCTTATTTTCCAATTTGGAGTGCATCATAGTCCTAGATCTAGCTTACATTAACTTTGCATTAGGGTTTGCATTAGTTAATTTGCATCTAGAGTTTCAAAATCTTACATTAGTGAAAGCACATATAGGTTGTATTTTTGCATCTTGCATCATTGCAATATTTAATTGTAATCAGTCTCAACATGATAGAAACCAAAACCCTTAATATTCACTCAAGATTTGTTGATTTCAGTGAAAAAACCTTAAACTGGGACTCATATGCCCCTTTGGGAAATTTAGTCCTAGTATAAGTCATTTTTCCTAATTTATGGGAGTTTTGTACTATGTGTTTTTCACTGTTTGAACCCTTGAAAAACCCTGACTAGGACTCATACGCACATCTGGGAGATTTAGTCCCAAATCAGGCTTGAAACTTCCTTTTACAACATTAAAAACCTTGTTTTTGTACTTCCTAAGCTTGTTGGTAACCTATAATATCATTATGGAAAGTTTCAATAACTTTAATTTTATGAATCTAGGTCAAAAACATCAATTTAGGGTAGTCATTTTTGAAATAATTTCAATAGAAAAGATCATTAAATATGAACATGTTCGCATTTCTGAAACTTTGCATAATATGGATACAAGTATTTTTCACTTTTCCATACACAATGGGGTATGTGCACGATCATCATGGAAAAAATAGGCCCTTAAGTGGAAAAAAATTCAGAAAAATCAGAGTTAGGCAACTTAACATAAAAAATTGAATAAGTTATCTATATTATTTAAAAAATATGTAAGAATAGAATTTGTAGCAAATTGAGTGTAGTTTCTAAACTACTATACTTTTTATTTTTTTAAAAAGCTATTTGGTGAAAATTTGGAATTTCAATGCAATAGTACTTAAATTTCAGGGAAAAAATAAGATGTATCTATCTGACCACCCTAACCACAATAAAATGATAATATTTTTTTATAATATTTTATATATAAGTAGAGGACTTGTGTCCCGATGTGATACATATTTTTTTGTAATTTTTTTCCAAGTAAATAATTAATTATGATTTTTTATTACAACTTTTAAAAATATAAAAATTTGTATGTCTAACCACCTTAACTTTGTCAAAACTTCATGAAATTCAATTCTTTTTTAATCCTATAGTATGCAAAGCATATAATGTGACGATGTTTCAAATTCAAAAAAGTGATCTTTTGAAAGCTATAGATATTTTTCAATCAGTCTATCAATTAAGACTTTAGTCATATTTCAAATAGAAAATGAATAATAATTATTTATTTAATTCAAAGTAAAGCATAATTTATATTGGTGGAAATATGAGAATCTCCTTTAAAACCCATTTTCGTTTCATCAAATTTGGGTAAAAAAAAAGTCGTCAGCCACATACCTTACACATACTCATCATATTGCCACTTTTTGGCCCATCGTGATCCTGCACATACCCAATGTTTACATTCATGAAGCTTTGCAAAAGTTTGATATAAAATTTCTTTTCATTCTTGGATATATATTGTTTGCATTCTTAAAGTTTTGTATACATGGGATAAAAGTGTTTTTCATCTTTGGATATATATTATTTGCATTGATGAAGCAATGCATAAGATGGTTAGAAGTATTTTTCATTCTTGGGAAAACAATGTTAGTATCTTATCTTTTTAGGTATGCTAAGAAAAATTTCGTATTCCCTCCCTATTAGAATGCTTTAGTGAAAGAGAATATAATCTTGGGAAATCATAACAATCATATTCATTCTTCTCCCAATATCTCTCCTGCTTGTGAAGAAGATATTTTGGTGTTAGAAGAGCCAATCAATGAGAGTTTTGAGAGTCCTCATTGTTTCTCTCCTCCTACCTCTCTTATTGGGCAACACATTAATGAACAAGAGGACACAATCATAGGTAATCATGATGATCACATAACACAACAAGAGACCATTGAAACTTCAATTAGCCTACATTCATCTCCCAACACCTTCCCCTCTTGTGATAATGTTTTAGAAAATGAAATTGTAAGTGAGGAGGATATATCGGTGTTAGATGATTAAATATTTAAGATCTATGACAACCCTCTTTATGTTCCTTACCCTACCTATCCTATATTATAAAACATTATGGGACAAAGGAATGAAAGTATGGACAATCATGACAATCACATTGGTTCTTCTCCTAGTATCTCTCCTAGTTGTGAAGAAGATAATTTGATGTTAGAAAATGCAATCAATGAAAGTCATGAGAATCTTATGTGTCTCTCTTCCCCTAGGAAAAAATATTGAACAAGATAAGGACATCATTGATAAAAAAGGCAATCCAACCATAGATAACTCCCTTACTTGTGATGAAGTCATTTTAGAAGAACCAACCTTTGAATGTCATGAACATCTATTTTGTAGTTCTCTTAAAAACTCTCCTACTAGGGAAGATATCATGGTGGAAGAAAATGACAACATTTCGGCTTCGTTAGATGATGGTGAAAAGATGATAGTAGATTCCCCTTCATTAGAAAGACAACAAACCAAAACCACTGAGATGTTGAATGCACAAGTGTCAATTAGATCCCCCTTGATTAATGGACCTCCTACATACCATGTGGTACATCCTAAAAATCCTCTAATTCTTTACCCACCCTCACAACAACCAAAAACTCAAAACAAACCCAGACTTATCCTTTACCCACCTAAGAATAATGTTTTACAGCAACCGAGTTATAGTACTATTTCTCATACATATAACACCAAAAAAATCCGCAACCAAGATCACAAACACCTTCAACATCCCTCACATTTCCTAACCCTATCTTGCTTGGTCCTCCTCGTTTATATTTACAAAGTGAAAAGGAGTATAATCTTGTTGAACAACTAAAGAATACTCTTGCTAAGATATCATTATGGGTTCTTATTCAAGCCCCCCCCTCATTATCATAACATGATTCAAAATTCTTTACAACAAGTTCCTATCCCTTCTAATGTGCAACTAAATGACAACAACAATGATTCAAGAAATAAATGTTGAAATTGTTTTCCACCACAGTCAGATCTCTCCTTTGGAAGTTCAAAAACAACATGATGCTTTCATGATAATAGCTAGATACAATATAACATGCATAAAGGGAACCCTTTTTGCTAATGGATCCACTCTTAATGTGTGTAGCGTAAACCTTTTGGATAGGCTTGGTGTGGATAAATAAAAAAATCAACCTAATTCTGTATCTATTCGTGGATTCAATAATTTAGGAAAACAACCGCTTGGTGTGATCAATTTACCTATTAAAGTTGGAAAGGCCACATTAGAAACACCGATCCATGTTATGCCTCACAATCGTTCATATAATCTTCTTTTAGGAAGACCATGGTTTCATGCAATGAAAGGGGTACCTTCTAATCTTCATCGTGTAATGAAGTATGTCTACAAAAAAAAAGTGTACAAACTTGAAGCTTACCATGAACCAAACAATTGTTTAAACATTTAGAAAAATAAGGAAAATCCTTTGAAAACATTATCACCAACTACACAAGTAGAATCTGTGCAAGAGAAAGACAAAGAAAAGAATATCAAGAAGAAGTCACGGAGCTATTAGAAGATGATTGGGATTCCTTAGATTTCACATCATTCATGGGAGAATACAAGATCACAACAAAAGATTTTGAAAAGGGAAAAGAAAAAGAGATAATTTCAACACAAAATTTGGAAGACCCTTCAAAAGCACCCACCTCAACCACTTTAGAAGAAGAAGTAAATTATACAAAAAACTTTGATGAGATAGACTATCAACAACCACTGAATCGAGAAGAAATGAAAAAGCTTTATGGAAGAGGTTATGAACTTATGAAACAACTTGGATATAGTGGAAAAGGATGTGGTGCTAGAGAACAAGGTATTTGTGTCCCTATAGAGCCTAACATGCAAAAAAAGACAAGTGGTATTGGTTATTTTCCTTCGAAAGAAACAAACAAGCCTTCACTAAATATCAACACTCTTACAAAATATTGTTCTAAGCTAACTTTAACATTTGTGCATCTTGAACTGAAAGACACTGGTGGTCTTGAGTATTATCCTTTAAAATAAATCAAAGAAACAATGAAATCCTCACTTAATGTTAATGTCATCACACAAAACACTTATGGTTTGAATTTGATAGATTTTACACCCTCCTATAAAGGAGAGTAAAAAGTATCACAATCTAAAGAGTCTTGTGTAAGTATGACACCTAATACTAAGAAAGATCTATCTTTGTTGCAAAAGAAAGGAATATCTTTTACCATTGATCAAGAGGGTATCTTGTCAAGACTCCTCCAAGATCATTTGATATCTCTCCCTCCAAACAAATGAAAGAATTTTAACTACAAAAATTCATTTTTGTGCATATCATAGAGTTCATGGTCATTCTACTAATGAATGTACAGATTTAAGTGATAAAATTCAACATCTTAAGGATTTTGGTGCTCTTCCTTGTGTTGAAGCACCTAATTCCTCTAATCGATACTTATTTTCACTCTAACATGTTTCTCATCAATCATCTCGGCTCATCCTTATCCTTCACTAAGTGGGGGCAAGGGGTTAAGTAGCATTGTCCTTATATGTCAATTGTTGTTGACTCTTTTGGCTAGTTGATTGCCTTCCATGTATATATAGGAGCAAGCTTGGGATGTGGACGACATTCCTTATGTTGGATCACATGTGACGTATTGAGTTTTGCGGGCTACCCCTTATTAATGACATAGCTTATTGGAAACATATGACTTGCCATAAGGCTTTTCGAGTAAAGTCTCAATGTCTTCTTCTACTTTAAAGAAATTGCTCACAGTAATGGTGTTAGCAACTGCTTTAAAGTTGGGGCATACATGACACTCATCTTTCACTATGTGATTTTATTTATTCTTGTGATGCATCCTTTTCTTGGTAGTGTCATTGGGTTTGATTTCCTCCAAGAGCATGATATTTCTTTGATTTGTCCTCTCTTGGAGACATTAGGCATGATGTTCCCTAAGAAGAGACCTTACATGAAATAAGAAAAATCCCTTTGAATGTACCTTACACTACTACATTTACAATATTAGTTATATGGCCACCTTGCATAATACACTTTGCTTGCATGTGGAGCCATCCTGCTTGTTCATGGGTGTCAAGCATACAAAGTTTTACTTGCCTTATGGATCTTGTTGTTCATATTATGTGGTGCCTTGTCAAAGTTGTTAGGAGGTATAGCTTTGGTATGGTTAGCATATGATGAGAAGCCTAAATGTGGGCATGAATTTCTCATTATATGGTGAGAAGTTGATACAAATGCATGACTTTCTCACTAAGCCGCCCTTTTTGGATACTCACCTAATGGACAGCCTGAAGTTCTGTTGCCTCAGAGTTAGTGTGCATTTTTGGAAAAAAAAATTAGATCTGATCCACATCATGTTGGACAAATGGTCGAGGATTGATCCACCTCTTTTTTATTTTTTCTTGTTTTTTTTTTCTTTCTTTTAGTCATTGATATTGTATATGTGTGTATCTTCATGTTGCATATCGTTCACCTGGTGTGTTTCCTTTTGTGCTTATGTTGGATTTTCATAGGATCTTGCATCCTAGGGGCTTGGCCAGCTCCTTTGATCTTTTTCATCCTTTTTCATCCACATTGGTACGCTTGGACCCCTCTTGAATGTCTACTTTAATGTGAGTTTGAAGCAGGTTCATCCTCTCACTAAAGTGGGGGCTAAATGTAGTGTAGAAAAATGTCGTTGTTTACATTTCACACTTAATTTGGGAATGATTGACATAAAAACAAACCCAATGTCACCTTGATCTAGTGTTGTAATATTTTTTACACATTCACATTAGATTTAAGTCCCTTTTAAGGTAAGTAGACATAATTTTGCCTTAATTTAGTGTTGTAAGGTGTATTTATTTACACCTTCACATTAAGTTTTGGGACCTTGCAAACTAAATGGACTTAATGGTGCCTTATTTAGGGTGTTTTAAAGTGTATCCTAACACTTTCACACTAATTTATGGATTCATTAATAAATTGGGCTTATTTATGCCTTATTTTGCATCCACGACCTTAATTAATGCATCTTTCTGAGGATAATCCTAACATAGATCACGTAACCAATCAAAAAATTAATGTTTTTGGATTGCATGGCCCATATTTAGTGATCTGGGACTCATACACCACCTTGGGAATATGAGTCCCACCTAATTTATGGGGCCCCGATCTTGATTTCACATCAATCTAAGAATTTCTTGAAAAATGTGTCCCAAAGCCTAGCCTAATGGGACTCATATGCCACTTCTAGTGTATGATTCCCATGTGTCTTGAACCCAAATTAAATTCAAATTATTGGCAGGATTTTATTCTCCTAGATCTGATGTCAGCTTGTAGTGTTGTAATTTTGAGGAATTAGGCATAAACAAGTATAAATACAAGGTTATTTCACTCATTTTCACTTAAGAATTTCAAGAGAACATTCCTAATAGAAAGTTTGTGATGATGAGAGTATTCAAGGGCATTCAAGGGCAGATTTATTCATCATTTTTTGCAGCAATTCAAGATCCATTATCAAGCCAAGGTCATCAAGCATGTTGTTGAGCTACTGTTGCAATGTAGCATTCAAGACCCAAGATTAAGCATTGTCCTTCATCTAATTCAAGATCAAGATCCATATTCTACATGGCCAATTCATGTTAGATTGCTAATTTACATCTCAAGACATCATCCAAGGTATAATTGTTCATGTTTCATATTTCATGTTTCATGTTCATATTTCATTGTTTCATCACAAGGTTTAATTACCTAAATGGGGTTTGACCAAAGAAAATCCTTATTTCCTAACAATCAAAAAGTTTTTCTCTCTTTGTGTGATTGCAAGTTTATAGGTTGAAGAAAAAGTGGATTTGAAGCCCTCAAAAGTACCAAAATGACAAAGTTGCAAAAGTTGTCAAGGTTGTCATGAAAAGTTGTCAAGGCTCATGAAAACTCAGATCTAGAGCAATATATCCAACCTATTTGCATGGAATTAGTGGGAAAGTGCTTATTTGATCTATCTTTAGAGGCTCACAAAATTTTTCTTCAGAATTCTATGCCTGGGACACTTTGTGACAAAATGGGACTGATGCGCCACTTGTGGTGAGTACACCGATTTTTAGACTTTTCTATAGATCCTCATTCAACAATTCTAGTTTCCAATTTTGGCATAGAAACCCTAGTTTGGGACTAAATCACCCAGACTAGCGTATGAGTCCTAGTGGGAGTCAAACAACTATTTTTCATGGTTTTGGAGCCTTTTTTGACCTCATCACTCTACTAGGTGCACCTCTGTACTTTCTCAGTCTTTTATTTTGCATTTCAATTTCATTTCCTAGGTCATTTAGTTAGGTTTTTCATGATACTTTGCATGTTACATTCATTTCTTGTCTTTCCAACCCCTAGATTGGTGGTGAACCCCTCTTTAGTCTCTAATCATACCCTAGGACATCACTATTATAGATCTCTTTCCCCTTTCTATCCTTGGATTGAGATCTCTAGGGTTTCATTGAATGAGAAGTAAAGAAAAATTGTTGTTCTATGTCCTAAACCATAGAGCATTGAATTTTCTTCCTTTCATCTATATCCAATAAATTATGATAATATTTAATTATTATTTCTAGATGTTTGTTAGAATTTTAGAGCATTTCAACATGAGCATGAAGTGTATATTGTTTGTGTTGGTTTTTCATATGTTGTGATTTATGTAACATGGTGACAATTGTATAGGAAGTTTACTTAGTTTACCAGAAGTTGTTCTCTACCAGTAGTGATATTTTGTGATGAACTTGTGTGTTGGTATTTGAGTCAAAAATTCACTACAAGAAAAATAATGACTCTAATCTCTTAACCATGTTATCCTGTCTTATTCAGGCAGCTATATCCTAGATCTCGAGAAGTTCTGGGTTGTGAGTAGAAAGTTATCTCTGACAGAGTTTAGCTCTGTATTTTACTGTTGTTCCCTGCTCAACATATCAGTTTGGGATACTTTGCATTTTCTTAAGGAGAACATTATAATGTTGTGGTTTTAATGGTAGTCTCTATGATGGTAGTATGATGAGAAATTGATGTGATCTCAAATCCGTAAGGTGTTTTCTTTGAGGATTGCATGTTGGTTTGGAGGTTTTGTGAATTAAGTTCTAGTCTTGGTCGACCTAATGTATGCAATACACTAAAGAGACTAGTTATGCTTTATGGATGTTAGCCAACTTGGAATAATGCACTACATGGATAAAATGTTTTAAATCATATATGGCTCCAATAAGAATTTTTTAATTATTTTTTATCATCTAATTAGGATGACCTAATTGATGAATAAGATATACGTGTATATATATAAGAATTTTTTGAAGAGAGAATGTGTGGTGGTGAATGTGAAACAGAGGTGCGTAGAGTATTTGAAGGGGTATGTGAAGATTTGAGCCTAAATACTTTACCAGTTGAGGATCAGAACAAATTTGTTCAACAACTGATGTGTGAGGTAGTACTTCATATTTTGAGCTTCACTGGAACTGAAGCCTACACACTGAAGGTGTATTCTATCAATTCAAAATTTTGGCAATGAGCCACTATCTTTGTATCTTGGTGGTTAGCCATCTTTTGTATTAAGGTTGTGATCCTTTTAAGGACAGTGAGTCTTGATAGTGAGCCTTGTAATATCTTGTTTTTGGATATAATATATTTGGAGTTAACCCTCACTGTGTTTTTTCCCTTTCTTGGGTTTTCCACATAAAAATCCTACTGTTCATGTGTGTTGTTGCATTGATTTGTTTCTATGTTATCTCTTGATGATTCAGTCAAAATTGTGATAATGGTTAGATGGATTTTATTAGAATGGTTTTATGAAATATTGATTCACCCCCCCTCTTAGTATTCCAAATTTTCAACAGTGTTATAAGAAAATAATAAAAAATATAAAAAATATAATAAAACCATGTTGAAAATTACCAAATATGATAGTTGAATATTTTTTATTACTATTTTATTTATTATATGTAAGTGGATTTGATGAAGGATTGAAAATATAATTTTAGTGGCCCTACAAATTTTGAGATATATACAAAAATAACTAATATAAATGGGAGGATCTTGCAATATATAAGCAAGCATCCCATACACTCAAATGTTTTTTTATGCTAAGTCTTCCTATTGCTCACCCTAGGGTTTAAGTAGAGCATTAGATAACTACTAGCATTAAGTGGATTCAATTACCCCTAGTTTTCCTCCATCTATGCACTACAACCCTATATTCAAAGATGGATTGACTTGCACACTATATTACCAAAGGAAAAAACCCAAAAAAAATATTTAACTTGAGTTCCTTATGAATTTGGAACCCAATAGTAGATCCCACATATAGAGTACTCATTATCTATTGGGTATTATTGATATTTATTTAATACTCATGTAATAATTAATTTTTTTTGTTACATCAAGCATGCGAAGACTATACATGTAGGACATGAAAATTGTTGAACTAAATTTTTTATTAAATTATAATATTGCTTCTTATTAACAGTATTTACATAGTAAAGTCTCCATGGCCCTCTATAAGTATTTCCTTACAATGACCCCTTCTTTGAACCCCAAGACTAAGAGTTGTTTCAAAATAAATCTTTTGGATGATAAAGCTTCTAAGAACACCTCTACTTCTCTATTATATAATAACCCTATCCCTAGCTCTATTGGAAAGGTGGGTCTATGAAAAAATGGCAAGTGGTCTACTAAGATTATCACTCCTCCCTAGAATATGTTGTTGGAGATCTCGTATACCATGAAATGGAAGGTGGTGGCCCCTAGTATACAAGAGGAACAATAGGGAAATAATAAAAAAATAAAAAATCCCCATTCCCATTGTGGGTGAAGCTATTGAGATCTTTGATGCTGAGCAAATCAAGAAAAATATTGTGGGGACTACACTTTGTGACAATAAAAGTTCTCATGGTTGTGCCAATGTGTAGAAGTTTGAGGACCCTAAAATTACTAAATAGAAAGAGATTAGGGAGGAGTATGATGATGATGAGCTTGAGGATGAGGAGGTTTTTCCACAATACATGGAGGTTTGGGAGGATGAAGACTTGAATAATGAGTTTGAGGAGATGCACGGGGATGACAATATCATGGAACATGATGATGGTGATAAATGTGTAGAGTTTTGTGCAATGTGTGGCCAAAATGATGTTGTGTTATTGATGGAGAAGAAATTCCTAGCTCCTCCCTCTCCCGAGCCCTTGGAGATCTCATACAACATTGAGGAGAGTTTCCCTCCTTTTTAAGCTCAGATTATTAATGATAAAGGAAATGCTACCATAAAAGATCCTCCAAGCTAAGGTGGTCACACTGGAGAAACTTGTCTCCAAAAATTGCAATGATAGAATTGCTTAATTGGAAAATTCTTTACCCAGGATTATAATGCTTACACATTGCATGATAATGAAAAAATTGGTGATGGGTATTATTTTTGGACATTCCAAGATTACCAAATAGAAGAAGAAGAGGCATAAAGGTGACTAATAGGTCTAGATAATAGCTCATTTTCTATTGTTTTTATACATATTTTGAGATACTTTTAGATAAACATTCCAAGACAATGCTCCTACACTATACTATCCTTTCATATCTATTATGTAGACTTGAACCTAAAATATAATGATGGAATTATGGTTATAATATACTAGTATTGTATGGTTTATATGAAGATATGTATGAAATGTTGATGGAATGCTATGTTTTGACTGTGATAGTTATCCTTGTGTACATTCTTTGGAAAATTAACTTGTTTGTAGCTAAAGAGGAACTGTGCCATGCAACAGTTGCAAGATGAACTTGTAGCAAAATGAGATTGGAATGATGGAACAGAGGAGTTACAGATTAAACTAAACGTGATTATTGCTAATTAAAGGCACTGAATGAAGGTTGAACTTGCATTATTATAACCATTTAATAAATGCTAAAGAAGAGGTCTCCTTCACTTATGGGTTTTTTACAATTGTTTGTATGTTTACATGCAATTATGTTTTGATAGAGTTTTAGTCCTATTAGGATTCTTTCTCTTTTTCAATTATAGGTTGAATAAACAAGTCATAACTCTATTCTATAATATCTAGGAGTGGAGTTAATGATTTCAGTTAAGTTATTACTTTTAATAAGATTCCATCAAGCTTGTATATAGCTGTTGGTTGAATCTGTAGATAAGTTAGTTGTTTTTTTAGTTTTATGTTATTAGTTAATTTTAGTTTCAAGATATGAAATAATCAAAATGATTGAGTACAATCTATGAAAAGATCCTTTGTAATCTTTCATGATGATATGCAATGAAAGGATTTAATTTCATGTGATGTGTAGAATCTAATTAATTAGATTTGGGTTTAGTTAAAGTGGGAACAACTACTTGAGTAGGACACTCAAGGTATTACATTCCTCACTTATTTTTAATTTTTAATTTTTGTTTAATAGTTGTTCTTCATTTATCATTATCTCATGAACTTTATGCAAGATAACTAGAATCTCATATCTTTTTTATTTCTAATGAATTCTTATGAATATGCATGCAATGGTTAACTAGTAGCTCTCTAGAGGTTAATTTAGTTGATTCATTAGTTTTTATCAGTTTTGAGTTGTCACAACATCATTTCATTAGCAACACTTCAGTTACAGTCTAAGCTATAGTTACCCATAGCAACCAGTTTTGGTTTGTCTTTATTTTTTTGCAATTCTATGAATTTCCAGCAAGCAGAATAACTTAGGTAAGATAGTTTAGGTGGTTTTGAGTCTATGTTTAGGCATACATAATGTTGCATCATCACAAGTTTACAAACCTTGGTCAAAATTTTATTGTATTCTTACAATGTTATGTGTATTGTTTAGTCAGTTAAACCTCTAAATTTTGTAGGTATTACCAAGTTTACAACACATTAGTTAAGACTCTACAATGACGAAGAGGATAATGTGAAAGATAAGAAATTTGAAGAGTAAAATGATAAGGAGGACTAGGAAGTGTCCCTTGACATCCTCTTCGAAGAATAGAGCTTGATCAACAAGTTGGGTGTTTGTCATGTTTTTCCTTTCTTAGTTTCATCTTCTTAATTTTTCTATTGTATTGGGCATGCATTCTCTTTAGCTTTTTGTTAGATCTTGCATGCTCTTCTACTATTTTCTTGGTTTTTTATATTTTTTCTTAAAAACTCTTGGGATCAGGGATTTTTCCTTGCTTTTATAATAAAAAAATTATGTAGTAAGATTCTAAATATTCACAAGTAATAAATACATGATATATGCTATAGATATAAGAAAACAAATATAAGAAAGAGACAAGATGGATCACGAATCTATATATTAACCATTAAAATTTATAATTACATATAGTCATAAATAGTTCAATTGAACTAAACATGTTGGCAACATGAGCATCATGATGTATGGTGTTCTCATTTATGACAACTCATTGTAGAAGTGATGGTACATCAATATGTATATAGTCTAGAGAATACCAAGTGCTTTTGGAGAAATTGTCTAAGTCTTAGACTTAAATAGTATGTAACATAGGAAAAAATTTGTGGCCTGCATTGCTCTGCATTGTAATATCTTGTCATTAGGTTTTGAGGTGATAATGGTATGTGTTGAAGGATTCTATATCCAAAGTTTTAAGGTTGTATGTATTCTGCAGTAGAAGATATTGATGATAGAGTATCAAGCTAAGCAGAGACATAGTTACAACTAGAGAGTTCATATTGGAATGCTCAACATTTCATTGTGGATGATCATTATTCTTTGTAAATTTTAGTAAGTGCTTGAAGATGTCAGATGAGTGTGCAATATGAGTTTCAGGTGGTTTGGTGGTCCACGTGTCAAGTTGTGAATGAACAATTAGTTCATTCAATTGTTGCTTCACTATTTTTGTTGTGTGTTGTCGACCTAAGGGTTTTCAGTTTGTGTGATATTAAGTTGAGTATGAAGCAGATTCATAGGAGTGATTATAGGTCATGTTGATCCATTTTCATGAAGAACAAATTTTGGTTTCTTCTACAAGGTATGTATGATGGATTTTTGAGTCGACAAGTTATGGTGTCGCATATTTCATCTAATTAAGCTAACCTAATTGATGATATGATTATTTTTGGAATATATACATATGTATAGAAGATCAATTCATTTATGGTATGATGAAGAGAGAGAGTGTGAAGTGAAAAATGTGATAGTGGTGAAGAATGAAGTGTGTAAAGTGGGTATGTGCAGGATCATGATGGGCCAAAAAGTGGCAATATTATGGGTATTTGTAGGGTATGTGGCTGGCGACTTTTTTTTTAACCCAAAATTGTTGAAACGAAAAGGGTTTTTAGAGGAGATTCTCAGCTTTCCACCAATATAAATTATTCTTTAATTTGAATTTAATAAATAATTATTATTCATTTTATATTAGAATTACAACTAAAGTCCTTATCGATAGGCTGATTGAAAAACATCTATAACTTTCAAACGGTATCACATTTTTTGAATCTGAAACATGCTTCACATACTATTATATTAAAAGAAGAAAAATTAAATTTCATGAAGTTTTGACCAAGTTAAGGTGGTCAGACATACGAGTTTTTATATTTTTTAAAAGTTGTAATAAAAAATTCAAAATTAATTATTTACTTGGAAAAAAATTACAAAAAATGCATCACATCGGACATGAGTCCTCTACTTATATATAAAATCTTATAAAAAATATTATCATTTTATTATGGTTAGGGTGGTCGACAGACACCTACTTCTTATTTTTTCCCAAATTTAAGTACTCTGCATTGAAATTTCAAATTTTCACCAAATAGATTTTATTTATTTTTAAATAAACCTAGTAGTTTAGAAACTACATTCAATTTTCTACAGATTCTATTCTTACATATTTTTTAAATAATATAGATAACTTATTCAAATTTTTATGTCAAGTTGCCTAACACTGATTTTTCTGAATTTTTTGCCACTTAAGGGCCTATTTTTTCCATGATGATCCTGCACATACCCAAGTCTATTTACTGAGCCTAATTGGAACTATATCTTTAGCATATTTTAGATGCATTGTTAGCAATTCAAAATTTGGTAGTAAACCACTCTTTTCTATATCTTTTGTAATTATGGAAGAAGTTATCTTCCATGGGTAGTGAGCCTACCTATTTTTTGGATGGTGAGTCCTCTGGGAAATGATTCCTTCTAGAAGTAGCCTCTTGTAATGTATTGTAACTAGTTATGATATATTGTGAGCTAATCCTCACTGTGGTTTTTTCCTTCCAAGGGTTTTCAGCATAAATTTGGTGTTGTATTTTTTGTTGTGGTGGATGCTTTAATTTTTATTTTTATTTTTTCAAGTTTAATGAGAGGCTTTCAATGCACTTTTAAGTTAAAAAATTTTAGGGAATACTAATTCACCCCCCCTCTCAATATTCTAGGTGTTCAACAATTGGTATCAAAGCAAGGTTCCTTCAATTGGATTAACTGTTGAGGTAGATCTTAGAGGTTGAAGACATCAAAACTAGAAAGTATCCTATCCCTCCGAAATAAATTATAATGAAAAGATTTACTGAAGAAGACTATGAAATTGATATGGAAGGAGAACTCAAATATGCTTTTGATGACCTAGGTAAAGTAGAATGTGATAATTTAGAGATATGAAAGAAACTCTTAAGGAAGTAGATGAGTGCATCAAGAAGTTGAGGAACCAAGTCAAGAAAGTTAAATAACAACTCAAGGAAATAAATGAGCAACTTAAACGGGTATGTACAAGATCATGGTGGGCCAAAAAGTGGCAATATGATAGGTATGTGGCTACGACTTTTTTTTTACCCAAAATTGATGAAATGAAAAGGGTTTTTAAAGGAGATTCTCAAATTTCCACCAATATAAATTATGCTTTACTTTGAATTTAATAAGTAATTATTATTCATTTTCTATTTGAATTACAACTAAAGTCCTAATTGATAGGCTGATTGAAAAACATCTATAGCTTTCAAATGGTATCACATTTTTTGAATTTGAAACATGTGTCACATTCTATGCTTTACATACTGTAAAATTAAAAGAAAAAAAAATCATGAATTTTTGACCAAGTTAAGGTGGTCAAACATACGAGTTTTTATATTTTTTAAAAGTTGTAATAAAAAATCATAATTAATTATTTACTTGCAAAAAATTACAAAAAAATATGCATCGCATTGGGACATGAGTCCTCTACTTATATCTAAAATATTATAAAAAATATTATCATTTTATTGTGGTTAGGGTGGTCAGACAGACACCTACTTCTTATTTTTTCCCTAAAATTTAAGTATAGTTACTGCATTGAAATTTTAAATTTTTACCAAATATTGATTTTTTTTTAAACAAACCTAGTAGTTTAGAAACTACATTCAATTTGCTACAAATTCTATTCTTACATATTTTTGAAATAATATAGATAACTTATTCAAATTTTTATGTCAAGTTGCCTAACTCTGATTTTTCTGAATTTTTTGCTACTTAAGGGCCTATTTTTTCCATGATGATCGTGCACATACCCAAGCAATCAAATGAGACAATCACTAATCTAAAAGTGTAGGTTGAAGAAGGAAAAAGAGTTGAAGACTTGCTGAATGTCAAGCTGAAAGAAAAGTCTACATAAAGCTCAAAACTTGAAGAAGAGATTGTGTCTTTGAGGAAAGATCTAGAGAAATCAAAGAGTCAAGAGGAAAAATTCAAGAAGAGCTACACCTTGCTTGATGATATAATTACTATTCAAAAAGCTTCAAAGGAAAAAGAACGATTAGGGTTTGAAAAAGAAGAAAGATCAAAGAAAAATAACTCCAAACAAAGCTAAAAAGGAGAACAACGAACAAAGGAAGACTTGAGATAAGAAGAGCAATATCAAACATGTCTCAACCCAAAATAAATATTTCAAGAGACCTCCTATTAGACGACCAACTACACAATGTTAAATTCATCATTTAAAGGTCACTATTATTTTTTCAATAGATTTGGATATTGAGTTGTAGAGTGTAAAAGCAAGATGAATTAGAATTTTTAATCATTTTCCATTCAATGCTATGCATGCAATAGATATTTCATAAGGCTAGTGAATGCAAAAGATAAATGATGAAAGGTTACAATAATGGCATAATGCCTCAATCATTCACCAATTACTATTACACATGTAATGGGTTTGGGCATAAGGCTTCTGAATGCAAATCTAAAATGGAAAGAAGTAAGTTTGCTTGAAAAAGTGTCACATGCTATAAATGCAATAAACCAGGACATATAGCTAAGTTTAATAGAGGAAAGAATGTGAAACCATCTGTTTCACAAAAGAAGATTGATTTGGTTGAAGTAAATAATGAGATGAACAAGATCTAGAAGAAAAAGGAATCTAGAATGATGTGAAGAATGAGTTTGTACCAAATTATGGTGCAGATGTTTCCTTTGAAAATTAGATAAAGAGCATTGGCTCAGGGGGAGTTTTAACATAAAACTTTCTAAACCCCCTACCAAAGATGTAATGCTAATGTCTTTAGCATACTAGTGCATGTATAAGTTGGTTTGGTTGATCCATCAAGGTGAAATCTCTAATGAGAAACCTCTTAATGCAAATATTTTCAAAATGTTTGGGAGTCTGAGTGATGATATAGTGAAGGCTTGATAGCTTTTGACCTAACTTTTTCTACTGCAATTAATGCATACTTTATGTCATGGAAAAGTGTTTATATTTCATTTTGCACATTCTAAAGGGAATTTTTGTTTGAGAATTTGAAGAGGAGAGTAGTGCAAACAAGAGCTGAAGTGATTCTGAAGTGCTGAAGAAAACCCTATCGGTGAATTTCACAAGGTATTTACAATTTCTTGCAAACCCTAGCTCAAGCAAAGTTCAAAATGTTTACTCCATAAGTTATTGATGTTCTTGATAGGTTTAGACCTAAGTTTAAGAATAATCCATACAATTCAATGGAAACATATAAATAAGAGGCATTCTCTAGGGTTACTTCAAATGTGCTACACACACAAGTTGTGTGAATTTACATTCATTTGAAGTTGGATGAATATGATCACTTGAAAATGGTGAAGTTTAGGGAAAGTTTTAACTGGAGATGATTTCGAGTTGAAACCCGAGTATGCCAATTTGATGGAGAAAAATTCAAATGTGTGGAAAAAATTTCCTAAATTCTACTATGATAATGAGTGGGTGAAGTATGTTATTAGAAGAATTCATGATAAATTCATGTGGTTGGACATGGCGCATATGATAACAAAAGAGGAAATTAGGGTTGTTACCAATTTGTGCTCCATAGGACCTATCCCAACATTAAAGGCGGTAAAGAATGAAGTGATAATTAAGCTTCCTAGAGCCAAGTTTGACAAGTGTGCCCTAATAATGAGAAACATTGAAGATGCAATGGTCAAATATGTCGCAATGATGATAGGTTACAAGATATTTTTCTTAAAAAAATATAATTATGTCACTACCACCATAATACACATGGCTTATTAGATGGTGAAAGAAGGAAATGATTTTGATATTTGTGAGCTCTTGAGATTATAGTTGTTGGAAAACTAACATAAGACAAAGGAGTAAAAATACCATTTTTGGTATGATACTCTTATCATTTGCTTGATATTTTTACTTTCTGAATGAGTTTCCCAAAGTGAAGAATGTTGTATGGCTAGAAAATATCCTTATAGCTATTCAAATAAGAGATCATTTGAGGAGATTCCATGGTAAAGAGTCTTATGATTCAATGTTGTGGGTTTTCTTTAAACCTTTTCAAGCTCAGATGCAAGAGAGAGAAAGGATTCCAAGTAAAGTTATGGACAATTATAAAAATGAATTGCACTAAATGGAAGCAATTGAACCAAGAACTATTTGGCTTCTAGAGCTACCTTATGAGGTAGATTCTCATCTAAATTAATTAGTGTTGATGGTGTTTTTTGCACAGCAACAACTCAGACATAATGTAATATCCTATCTCTCTTGAAAGGTGAATCTCTATAAACAAGCCTCAAGAGATAAGCCCAAGGTCTCTAATGTCAGGTCTTGACAATGCATAAACAACTCAGTGATAAAATGTGAGAATGCTAGTAATCACAATGGGACCTTACTACAAGCAAAATACTGAATCAATTTTATCAGATCTAACAATCTGATGATATTTTAATCCAAGATCAAACCCAATAATCAAAGAAATAAAAAAAGATAAGAGTTCCAAAGAGATTTCTAAATCTAATACTACTCCTAAGATTAACAATGCAAATGACAAACACTGAAATGGACCAATCCTTCAAAACTGATCTCTACTTGACCCAGATAAATCTGCAATCTTACAGAAAACAGTGCAATCTTCTGAGGTGTTAAGATTTTCAAATCGTGAACATTCATTCAACAACCCTATTGCAGTTGAAATGAACAAATCCTCACAATCGAACTAAGCACACTGAATATGGAGTCCAGGCTAACTTTGCAAAGAAACTAACAATCAGTTGGTTGCGAAAAGTATGGACTGAAGGATTGCTGCAACATTCAAGTATCGAATCACAAACATTATTAAATCAAATCTAATCTAAATGTTAACCTCCTCAAAGAAATTTTAAAGATGGAATAACAAGAACCATGCAAGACAAAAGAACACAAGTATGGCACCAAATCACAATGTCATTACTTGTATTCGAATTATCCACTGTAGCAACAATTCTGGTTTTTTGTTACAATATTTTCTTGAGCACAACTACTTGCTAACTTGCTCTACTTCTAACTATCTCTGCTCTATATCAATCTCTATGTTCTAATTACAAATTTTAACTATCTAACCCTTTACAAATGAGGCGACATGCCCAATATATAGAATCCCCCCAGAAAACCCGTCGGCCAGGCAAGAGCCCGTTAATGGCACAACAACTCGGTCAAGAGAAACCCACGGCCAGTCAAATAAGCATTAAATGCACGTTCCATCCAAGTCGGTCGGGGATCCACAATGCAGTTCGGACCAATGCACGAGAAGATAATAGGGAAGCACAAATTGTGTCGCAACCTATCATTAGCTCCCTTCCCTATTATCCCCACCCCGATCTGGCTCTTTATGTACTTTCAAGAATGCCCCATCCAAGTCGGCTACTAGTGGCAGGGGCAGAACCCTAAGTTGATTCTCAATGGACGCAATCTCTTCTCTTGACCGCTCGAACGACTTATCCCAATCTACCTTATACATTAGGTATTTGTCAATAACTGCAAGGTAGGTGACCGCATCATCCAATGGTGCTCAGAAATAGACCCATCATCAAGTGGCATGTAAACATCATGCCACCATTTCCTCAATTGTTCTAGATTCAAATATTTGGGCTCAATCTTCCTTCTTCCTGTCATTATCTCGAAGAAAGCAATGCAACCATTGTAGACGCTAGCTAGGGTGTCATCAATGTGTCTTCTCTATTTGTAAATCTTCTTCAATAATTTATGCCTGATTTGCAATACCTCAAACTACTCCCATGGTCTGGCAGCTCTAGAAGAAGGAAGGATCCTCGTCAGTCACCAACCTATCCCAGGTGTACTCCATAATAGTTCTGGTTTTCTGTAGAAGAAGATCTGTATCTTCTTTATCCTGTGCCAACACACCCTTCAACCACTCAATTTTCATGACAACGTCCTTTCCTGTTGACATGATTTCCTTAATAGCTTCATCACCCTTTACTTGCACCCCTTTCAACCAATTCGTAGTGGCAAGGGTGGAAGCCTTCATCTTTTCTAGCTCGGTTATGGTCTCCTGAGGTAGAGGATTTGTAGCAGAGGAAGAAGGGTTAATGGACTGTAGTGGTTTCATTAAGTCTTCCAAGCATTTCCTAAGATTTTCATTTTCTCTCTTTAGCTCCTGCTTGGTCTTCATCTCCTTCCTTAATCTACCCACAATAACTTCAATAGATCCCTCATAATCCTCAATGTCCTGCTCGACTGATGTAGGTCCTAGATTGAAGGTCTGAATATTGTAATCCTTTCCAACCACATCATCTTTGTGTTTACCTGGAGTACGGGTAGCAATGTGGACAACTCTATCATGGGCTTCGTCCCTTTCAATCCTCGAGATCACCCTAGCCCTCTTCTTACCTTTATCCTTTCCAATTGTGGCTAGTAGTGCATCCCAATTCAGTGGACTATCTTCCACAATAACTTGCTTTCTCTTTATCTCCTTATCTAGCCAACCCGGAACAGTAGGCTCCAATTGCACCTCAGCCTGCTTCTCCTCCTGCTGATCTTTAGGTGCCTCCTTACTTACATTTCGTTCATCAAGAGTTTCATCTATCTTGCTTTCTTCCTCTTCAACATGTTCCTCCTCTCGTTCAGGTGACGGATCTTTCACTGCCTCAACTTCCCTTGGAGGAGATTCAACTTCTTCAGTTCTAACAGGAGAATCTACATGTGCAACCATAGGGGACTGCATTATCTTTTCAATTTCTGCCTCTACACCGTAGAGGTCACCTTCATGAAACTCCTCCCCTGCAGTATCGGGATGATTCTCAACACCCTCTGACTCACCAAATTTTCCTTGAGTTGCATGAGCGGAAGGAACATCATCATGTTGTTCCTCATGAGAAACCGCCGGAGGGAGATCTACTTCAGGCACACTATCCCTGGGAGAAGGAGTCCTAGACCTCCTTGCATATACCTTGGCCTTCTCCTCTAAACTTTCAACATTTATCACAAGTGGGGCAACTTCCTCCCCAACCTTGGAGCTTTCCTTGTCTGACAATTTTATGATTCTTCTCCTCTTGGGCATAGGATTATCATCCTCAGGATTCTACCCTTCGATCCCTTTCTGCTTGGGCTTCTTAGTCCTTGTCCTCTTCTTAGCCTTTGGTTTTCTCTATTTTTCTGCTTCCTGGACCTCTGTTTCCTGAACACCTTTAATCTTGACCTTGGATGGAGAATCCAACTTACCCTTGCCCTTGGGATCCTATTCAGTAGATTCCTCAAAGGTGGAGTGGGGATCCAAATCTCCCATTAGAGCATAGGTGCACTGCACACCATTATTTTCCAGCTCCCACAGCTTATGCTTTAGCCACATTCTAGTGAATTTGAGTACTAGATCCACCAGTTGTTTCAATTCTATCTTTTCCTCCTCCAGCCAGTCCACATCACCAATTGGCCTATCCTTTATGGCCTCATAGGCATGATCTTGGATCAATTTTCCACCATCCTCGAGTTGATCAGGAACCACCTTCACATTGTATAATCGAACTAACTCAACTACAAGCCGGGAAAATTTCTTCTTTTTGACCTCAAATTCATCACCGCAGTTGGCCCAGTAGTCCTCCAAATTCACCTTATGGCAATACTCTTTGTTGGCCTTCTTTTGAGCTTCTCCTGTAATATCAAACCTTGATCTCCTAGAATGAAAAGATAGACCAAGGGCACTCAATTATTCCTTTGAAGCCTGGGCGGAACTAATGGAAGGAAAAACCTCTCTAGTGCCAATCCTTAAGGGAAAATCCCCACCAAATCTTGTCTTGTGTTTGTCCTTCTTGACAATGGCATCAAAATCACAAATCTATCTAGTTACTTCCAACAATATTATGTGGTCAGTGGGATACCTTGGAAGTCTGTATGGAGCTCTTTGCCAACCGTCAACCCGAATGTAGGAGAAGGTTGGGAACTGAATGAACCATGCCCCATATTTCTTAATGAGTTTCTTAGCCAGGTCTGAAATCTTGACATGCTCTACTTCATGAAGCATTCTGGTGATATGCATGGTGAAGGCATCATTTTCCCTCCTATAGTCTGAGCTCCCTAAATACAATTGAGGGTAAACCTCATAGATAATATCTTGTTCGAAAATTTCCCCTGTATCTAATCCCCTGTAGGGATGGAATCTAGCAAGTGCATATACCAAATAGGAGGTCATTGTGAAGGTCTTCGTCTACAACACATTGGACAACTACTTGTGAATTACTTGGCTAATGACCCCTGCCCAATGGTAGTTAATTTTCTCTTGTTCCATCCTTATAATTGCATGGGACATCCAATTCTCAAATGTACCAGCACTCTTCAATCCAACCACCCTGCTCAGAAACGTCATGGCATCATAGTATTCTTTCTTGAATTTTGCTCAGAACAGTTGCTTGGGCAACTTGGAATAGTGGGACTTGGGCTTCTCCAGCCAAGAATTGATAAGCTATTGTGACTTCACAGTCTAATCATCGTAGAACTCCTGAGCTGCCTCAATGGTGAATCCCACCACATGAGACCTGTCTGGCATGTCAAAGGTTTGGGAAATGGAGACTGGGTTGAGATTTTCAATAATTCTCCCTTGAAGACCAATTATCCTCTGTGTATCACTGTCATAGTGCCTCGAACACTCCAGGACCAGCTCATAACACTGCACCATAGAAGGGAAACCAGTAACATGGGACAAGCCTGATTCCATCATCCTTCTAGTCACCAAAGGAGGATCCTCAGCTGCCATTCTTTCTTTAAACTCTTCATAGTCCCAGAGGCCAATGTTTGTATCAGTGACTTCTGACCAGACATAAGTGATTTTACTCTCAAGGACCTTGCTCCTAATGTCCAACTTTATCCTCTCTGCATCAGACAATGAAGATCCAGCTACTGCCTTGCTTGATTTAGCCTGCACTCAACATGGAAATCATAGTAAAAACCACAAGGAAGCAAGGTTAATTCATCAATACATCGTTAGAATGCATCTCACATAGCTAGAGTGCCATTAAATCTCATATGAGATTACCACAACAAATTTTGGGTTTCAAGACCATCCGCGAAATTTGAGCCAGAGAGGAATTTTGAAAAATTCTGGACTGATCAGATTCCAACAGAATAACCATGAAACACCTACTTAATCATTAGACTCGATCATTTTCATCAATAAACCACATGGGAGATCATAAGATAGCATGAACAAATCATAAAATGCATTGAAAATCACTAACACATCATGATATTCCATATTCCTTTACATTTCATCAACTTTCGGGAAAATCCGCCAGAGACGGATTCCCATGAAGAATGAGCCAAGGAGGAAATTTGGGAAATCAGGGAGATGGCAGATTTCAGAGAAATCCAGACTCGACGAAAATCTGCGGTCAAGGAAATTTTTGAACCAATGGAGATATCCAGGAACGAAGGCTTCACTTCGGCCAAACAAATTCATTCGGAAAGAAGTCACACCGAGCAGGGCATGTCTTGCCAAACAGCAGTATAGCAAACATCTCGATGTGACCAGCGGGTAGTCGGGGTAAGGTCTCAGCAAATTTTCTTGGTCTCACCGACAAGCGATATAACATAAGAGACCTTCGATGTGGGAAAGACACTATCACAGCGAACATATGGATTTAGGAGGGTTTTCGGTGAAACGTTTTGAGTTCGGCTAGAGGTCCCAGCGACTATGTAATGTTTTGCCATGTAGAGTTCTATCGGTATAACCTTTGTCTGACAATATGTGGTCTCCCCGAAAAAGATCTAGGCTCGCTAAGAAAAGAAGACCTCGCTATGAAGTCCTGGCGACCGTTAGGAGTCTCGCCGAAAGTGAAGGTGTCGGCAAGAGTAGTGAGCTCGCCGAAAGGTCTCTTCGACTAGACAGAGTCTCCTCGACTTTGAAGGGCACTCGATGAGAGCAGGATATGTTCGGCGAAAGGTCTCACCGAAAGGGGAGATCTCTGCGACAGAATGGTAAATCAGCAAGACAAAAGGAGCCCGCTATGAGCTCTTGGCGACAAGGGTTTGTCTTGCCGACATAAGACTTTCAGCGCGAAAATTACAGTGCCCTTCAATCAAATACAAACCCATGAAGGGCCTCAGCGAGACATAGGATGAATGATGTGACATCTCCCTACTTCGAAGGGTCATAGCGAAGGGAATCTGGAAGGGATGGATTACCCTGCGGGGATGAAAAATCCTGCACTATGACTCAAAGTCACGACTTAACCCAAACACCGAACTAATCATGAATTTCCAACCTTCAAAATCAAAGCAAGTTAGGGATGGGCCTCATAAGGTTTTCTCCAGGTTCTAAGCCTACTCAAGAGCATACTCAAGACAAAAGATGTTGCCCTAGGTTAAAATCCCATACGTCCGCCATTAAAGCATAGGCAAGCTCACGACTACGGTAATTCAATGGCCAACACCATGTTAGGGGAAAAAGACATCATGATTCCACGTAAGTTCACTAAAATGCCAACAAGTCAACAAACTTAGAAATCACTTGAGGGATCATAAATTAATAAAGTGTTACGTAACCCTAGTCATGAAACATCCAAATATTCAGGAATTCAAGTCCCAGAAGCTCTTATAACATCAATGCGCTATCCCAAATCATCAATTCAAGGCAAGGAAATCAAACACATACCATTACAAAGTGGAAATTCGATCCCAGAATCAGCAAATGCAAAGAAAATGGTGTCCACGAAGATTAGGGGCACGAACGCACAAGAAAATGCCACCAAATCGATCAATTCAAAGCCGAATGCCCCAAAATCCCAACCAATCACACGCAAGAAAGTACTTCTCAACTCAACGAGGGAAAATAAGAAGCATGATGGCATAAAAGACCTCAGAATCAAGCTAAATACATCCTTCAGTACACACACAGAGCCATTAATGCAGTCGATAAGACATCCAGAGAAGGAACTCGGGAATCCAACGACAGGGCGGAGTCCGGGAAAATCCAGCCCACGCAGAAATCCGTGAAGATCGAAAATCCCTGAACAACAAGGGTCCAGCTGAAGTCTAAGTGGGATCCGGGAAAATCCGACCAGGGCAGAAAATACCGAGTCCAAGTAAAAGCCTGAAATTCATCCAGAACTTATGATTTTCAATGAATAACCTAGGGGAAACACTTAGGCATTCAAAATAAACATTAAAGCACATGCCTAAATATGAGAAAACCTCAAAAAGAAAGGGCCAAAACACCAAAACCGAAGCAAAAAAGGGTCCCTGCTTCCAGCGGGGCGTGTGTGCGAAAACTGCACAACAATTGGTCTAGTAAATATTGTATTAAACAAACCTATAGATACAAAAATTGAAAGGTTTTGTACTTATCAGGAGAAATCAAGTAAAGAGAACCTATAAAAGAAAAAGGATATAAAGGAAAGGTTGAAAAGGTGAAGGCTGAGTTGGAAAAGGAGTTTGGTACCCCTGAGGAGCCTATGAAGAAATCCATAGATACATTTCCTCCCCAACAGACTCCATATAGATTACAAAGGTCAGGCAAGATGTCATCCTCCACACCTATTATTACAAAACCCTCTAAAACAAAACTAATATGTGGTACTAAGAAGATAGTTGCTTTCATCCTTCCTAAGCAAAAAAAGCTCCAAAGTGAAGAAAGAAAGAAAAAGCAACAAGAGTTAGGTATTTAGAAGAAGAAGAAGAATAAGAATAAGAAGAGGAAGAAGAGGAAGAACATCAATTGGTTCAAAAAAGGAAATCAAATATCTTTCAAGAAGAGACTAGTACAAAAGAATGAAAGAAGAAATAGGAGACCCCTCCAGTTTGAGAGAAAAATCCTATAAAGTTTGATGCACTATTTAGTGTAATGGTAGAGTTTGGAATCTTGAAGAACACAACTGAAATGTATCTGGAAGCCAATAATGAGGACAAGGCAACAATTGAAGAGGCCATTTTCAAATACATGGTGACATTGAATGCTAGCCTAGGTAAGATAGAGGATTAGTTTCTAGATGATCTTAAAGGTGCATTAAGTGTAAGGAGACAAGAAGTGATTGCATAAAATGAAAATATTAAACTTTTTTCCTTGGAGAAGATTGTTTCATCATTATCTCATGAGGAAAGAGCTTAGTTGTCTCATTTGTGTGCCCAAAAATTTAGGACAAAGCAACAATTAAACATTCTTATGAGAAAAGAAAGGGATTATATAGAGAAACTTGTTAGAGTAATAAAGTCATCACCTAATTAATTAATTAATTAATTAATCATTAATAATTAATTGGGTCACTTCATGCTTTATTACGCTTAAGCTAAACTTTGGAGTGCTTTTATTTAATTATTTTCTTTAATTAATTAGTTGCTTTTTACATAATTAGAGCCTCTAATATTAGAACATGTTGTATCATTCATTCCTTTGAGGACACTTGTCATGTTCTAATCTAACCCTAATCTAGGGTTAGCTTTCACCATTTTCATAAGGATTGATTCATTGTAATTATTTATCAATTATGTATGGCAGCATATTTAGCTGACAGTTGTGTCAATATAATTCTCAAGCTATTGAGCACAATCTTGCTTGTTGATCTTTTTTGTATTGTGATAGGTAATCACTTGCAGGTGTTTCATGGGAGTTTTGGATTGAATTAGTCAATTCCAACATGGTATCAGAGCTTAGATCTACAACCCCATATTCAATTTTTGAAGGGATCTAACCTTGAGAAATTTTTTGGTGCATCCTGGAGAAAAATAGGCCTCACCATCATGTCCAGAGCAACCAAAAACCTTAAGATAGCCTGTCGTTTTGCTCAAATCCAAGCAGTTGCAAGAAAAGCAAAAAAAATTAGAGGCACATAGATCCATACATAACTAGGTACTTCAATTTGCGTGCATGTAGGTACATCATTTCAACTTTCTGGTTTTCAAATTTTCTCCTTTGATCAAAAAAATCTAAGGTTTTCATTATTTTTTATCCTACATTCAAAAAAAATATTATCAAAATTTTTTGTTTTGAAATAAAAAACAAATTTCAAAAAATCATAAAGAGGGAA
>VDFB02269963.1:243514-280909 GCA_007258455.2 Sequoia sempervirens
CATTATAATATCTTGTCATACAGTTTTGAGGCAATAATGGTACGTGTTGAAGATGTCTATATCCAAAGTTTCAAGGTTTTATGTCTTTTATAGAAGATACTGATGACAGAGTATTGGTATAAGTAGAGACATATTTACAACTATAGAGTTCATATTGGAATGCTCTACATTCCACTATGGATGATCATTATGCTTTATAGATTTCAAGAAGTGCTTGAAGATGTTAGATGAGTGTGCACTCCAAGTTTCAGGTGGTTTGGTGATCCACGTGTCAATTTGTGAATGAACAGTCAGTCCATTTAGTTGTTGCTTCACTAGTTTTGTTGTGTGGTGTTTACCTAAGGGTTTTGTGTTCATGCAGTATTAATTTGAGTCTGAAGTAGATTCATAGGAGTGATTATATATGATGCTAACCTATTTTGGTAAATACCACATTTTGATTTCGTTCGCAAGGTATGCATGATGGATTTTTGAGCAAATAGGTTATGGTGTTAAACATTTCATTTAATTAGGCCGATCTAATTGATGATATGATTATTTGTGATATATATATATATAGAAGGTCAATTTATTGATGGTATGATGATGTAGATGAGGATGAGTGATAGAGTGAAGTGTGAAATGCGATAGTGGTGAAGAATGAATTGTGTAAAGTCATTTTATTAAGCCTAATTGGAATTGTATCCTCAACATATTGCAAATGTATTGTTAGCAGTTCAAAATCTAGTTGTGAGCCACTCTTTTCTATATATTTTATAATTTTGGAAGAAGTGATCAATCTTCCTTGGGTAGTGATCCATCCTATTTTCTAGACAATGATTCCTTTAGGAAGTGAGCCCTTCTGGCAGTGAACCTCCTATAATGTATTGTAACTAGTTATGATGTATATTTTGAGCTAATCCTCACTGTGGTTTTTCCCTTTCAAGGGTTTTTTGAATGTAAATCTAGTGTTCTTGTCATGTTTTTTATGGTGCATGCTTCAATTGTTCATTTCCATTTCTGCAAGTTTACTGAGATACTTTGAATGCACTTTTAAGTTAATGAATTTCAGGGAATACTAATTCAACCCCCCTCTCAGTATTTTGAGTGTTCAAAACTTCAAGCAATAAAAGGATACTGGAAATGAAAAAATATGAGTAAATATCAAGGTATAAATACCTATAGGATTCAATAGTGATTTTTTTTATGGCTAATACTTTCCAATTTGCTAATAGTTAAAATTAAGGACTCAAAATTTTTCTAATAGTACAAGATGTAAGGTGACTTGAATTGCCACATTTTTAGAAAAAAAAATAGTGCTAGTTAAATCACTAGAACATTTATTTTATTAAAATTTTAAAATTATAAATTTTACATAATATTTTATATCTAATATGATCAGATTCACTTAAATTTTCTAAGCTATAGTAGAAAATAAAATTAATTCAACAATAATATTATATAATTATTTACTAAGTTTTAAGGCCACATCACCAATTCTTAATCACCAAATTATTGGTTTTATTTATAATCTAATGTTTGGGGTTATATTCTATGGGTTAAAATGTACCCACAGAGCTCCAATGCCCATTGAACCTAGAATTTTATTTAGGTCATTGAAGATTTATAATCTAACGGTTGGGGTAAAAAAATTTGAGCCAAAGTGTACCCACAGAACTCCAATGCCCATGGGGCCCAAAATTATGTTTGGATAATTAAAGATTTATAATCTAACAGTTGGGGTTAAATTCCAAGGGCTAAAATATACTTGCAAAGCTCCAATGCTCATGGGGCTTGAAATCACATTTGGGCCCCATGGGTATTAAAGCTCTACGGTTACATGTTGGCCCAAAAAATAGAACCCAATATATTAGATTACAAAAAAATCCATGTTGGTGAAAAATAATTTAGGTGCAATTTAAAATATTCCATGTTTGATTTAAAATATTAATGAATTAAGGAATCATATACACAAGCACTACACCTTAAACTTGTAAATCACTGCCACTCTTAGGCTATTACACTACATAGGAATTTATTTTTTAAAGGAATGATTCACCATTATAACTAATGCATTTTCCTATCTTGGGGAGATGAAGTCCTTAAGGGCTTCATCTAACATATCAAAGTCATCAAAACTAAAGGGCTTGAGGGATATATGAACTTGTAGAAATAGATCTAACATGATCAGATGACTATGCTTTATGCAATGTTAATCATTAATTTGTAATGTACACTTTAAGGTTGGTTTATTAAATGTGTTGGAATATTCTAAGGTTTTGAATGCTTGCAAAGCTAATCTATCCAGACTATTCATTGATTCATAAAATATAAAGAATGCTTTTACATATATAAAAATTTCAAGTACTAAAAAGGAAAATTCTCTCAATCTAAGAAAAGAACTTTTTGTAACATGCAAATACATTGTCCCAAAGGGTATGTGCAGGATCATGATGGGCCAAAAAGTGGCGATATGATGGGTATGTGGCTCACGACATTTTTTTTACCAAAAATTGATGAAACAAAAAAGGGTTTTTTGAAGGAGATTCTCAACTTTCCACCAATATAAATTATTCTTTACTTTGGATTTAATAAATAATTATTATTCATTTTCTATTTGAATTATGACTAAAGTCCTGATTGATAGGCTGATTGAAAAACATCTATAGTTTTCAAACGGTATCACATTTTTTGAATATGAAACATACGTCACATTCTATGCTTCGCATACTATATGATTAAAAAGAAAAAAATTAATTTCATGAAGTTTTGATCAAGTTAAGGTGGTCAGACATACGAGTTTTTATATTTTTTAAAAGTTGTAATAAAAAAATTATAATTAATTATTCACTTGGAAAAAAATTACAAAAAAATATTCAAATCACATCACAACTTGAGTCCTCTACTTATATCTAAAATCTTATAAAAAAATATTATCATTTTATTGTGGTTAGGGTGGTCAGACAGACACCTACTTCTTATTTTTTCCCTGAAATTTAAGTACTATTGCATTGAAATTTTAAATTTTCACCAAATATATATATTTTTCTTTAATTAAACCTAGTAGTTTAGAAAATACATTCAATTTGCTACAGATTCTATTGTTACATATTTTTGAAATAATATAGATAACTTATTCAAATTTTTATGTCAAGTTGCCTGACTCTGATTTTTCTGAATTTTTCGCCACTTAAGGGCCTATTTTTTCCATGATGATCCTGCACATACCCCAAAATTTCAAAAATAGACATTTACTAGTAAAAATAGAGTTCAAATACTGAGACAAAAATGTGTGTAATAATCTATTTGAACACCTGTACAAGGAAAAGGCCATCTAGGGGAAAATGAGTCTTTGTACAAGCCTCTAAAAAATTATAAATTGAGTGTCTGAGTTACTGTTTATGATTACTATTTCTAGGTGCAAAGTGATTCTACATTGATTATTTTTTCCATAATTTTCTGATGAAATGCAAGTGCAAATGTATGAAAATGTATAAAAAAGGTGACAAATTTGAATGAAAATCTGATCTAAATGATTGAAACACAAATTAATGCAAACTATGGTGTAAATTGTATGTAATATTTTTGGTTCTTTATGTTTTTAATGATTCAAACATGCAAGATGTAACCCTAAATGAAGAAGTAAGATACAATGATGCAAAACCTAGATCTAGGGTTTGAATGACCTCCAAATCAAAAAGTTATGATGACAAATTTTGGGTTCAACAAAATGAAATGATGAAAAAAGGGGGGTCCTAGGTCCTATATTCAAAGATCCTAGGATGTAAGGGACCTTTTTCAAGATTTCATTAAAATACCAACCACAAAGCTAAGAGATTAACTTTCAACCTCAATGGTGAGGCAATCGGACCTAGGTTGGTAATTCTTTAGGGAATTAGGATGAATAGGAATAATTTATAAATGATTTGAAATGATGAAACTAATTGAACTATATGACCTAATATGAAAATTTTAGATTCCCAAGGATATACATAGTGTAACAACACTTTGTAGGTAGATCTGGGAGATATCAAAGAGTATGTACCTGTCACCAAAAAGTTGATTCTAATATGTATAGAGGGAATAGTTCACCCCTAGGTGAATGGTTCTTTGATTAGGCTTCCAAAAATACTTTTTACAATCCTTCGGTGCTAGATCTAAGATGTTTTTTTCCACCTACAAATTTCTTAGAATGTTGGAAATGAAATCTACAACTTATTTTCCATAGGTTGACAATAATGATGAAAACAAACATTTGCGATGATGAAAAATTGCTCTTCAAGGTCTCTTCAATCCTTCTTCAACCTGTAACGTCCTACAAATACACAAAGAGGAAAAAATGTTTATGCCATATAGGGGTTTTCCTCAATCAAACCCCGTGTATAGTGTTCCCACATTCACAATGGCAATTTCAATGATAAAAACCTTAATAGAAAGGAGGGAAATGATGAATGAACAATTAGTTATAGCTCACCACCCTTCAATAGCTTCCTTGAATGATTGAAGACATACACATCACCTCAAGGGAATTGGATCATGCTTGCTAAATTTTCTTGAATGCTTGAATTCATGAAGACCTACAACATTTGTTAGCCTTCACCAGTGATAAATTTAAGAAACCCCCTCAAAAAATAATATAAAATCTTGGAAAATCTTTTTTTTTTAGGCAAAAACATTAATTTCTATTGGTGAATGTTTCCTTTTCTTAAAAAAAATAGTAATTTTATTGGTGACTTTTTTACATCACTAAAATTTTGTAGAAAATTTTGGCGAATCTTGATAAATAATAAGAAAATGTGTTAATTATGATGGTGAATCCATCCAATCTAAAAATAATTATCATGGAAAAGTAGGGGATAAAGGTTAGAAATTATCGATCGGTTTAAGGGGTAGACTATAATATTTACTTTCCACCATTATTTTAAATATAATATAATGACCCTCATTGTCTTTTGCAAAGTAAAATGTACCCACAATATGTAATTCTCATGGAGCTTGAAATTGTTTTTAGATCACTAATGTAATGACCCTCGTACCTTATAAGGTAGATTTACCCACAACCTATAATTCTCATGAGACCTAGAATTGTCGGCCCATGAGCATTATGGATCATGGATACATTTTACCTCATGGAATACAAGGGCCATTGTATTATATTGTAAATCAACAGTGTAAACTAAACATTAGAAATATAGTCCTAAAGAAACTAATAATTATGATAAACTATTGGCGAATTAATATAAATTTCTATTATAATTTATTAAATTTAGGAAAATCTGATCTAACCATGTATCAAATATTGTGGCAAATTTTTGAGTTAAATTTTTTAATAAAATAAATTCTTTGGCAATTTAAATAAAACTAGAATAAAATTTTGTAAAAATGTGGTGATTCAAGTGATATTATAGTTTGAACTATTAGCCAATTTTGGATTCCCAAATTTTAACTATTAGCCAATTGGCGAATATTAGCCACTAAAAAAATCACTGGCCTTCACAAGACAACATGTATATGCATAAACTTTAACATGATGTTAGGATCTTGATTGATGTACTACAAATGAATAATGATGTTGCTCTGGAATGCTCTTGACAATAATATTTTCTCAATTGTGTATCCTCAAAAGTGTTAGGTTTCAAATGGTAAAATAACTAGGTATTTATAGGTGTTTATCCAATTTCCCAAAAAATAGATTCCAAAATCTGACACTTACAATTTGAATTTTGATCATTAAAATGCCACCAAAAACATATTTTAATTTGGGTCCTGGCTCATAAAGGGGACCCATTCACCCATGGGAGAATGGGTCCTAGCCTATACTTCCAGGACACACATGATCCAAGGTAATTTAATTATTGAATGCATTTATTCAATGTTGGTTCCCCTTTCAAAAAACGGTAAGACTAAGGCTTTGGAATGCATAATTTGGAAAATTAGAAGCATAATTAATTCAATAAATTAAGGGACCCAAACATAGTATGAAATTGTAAAGGTAAACAATTTTGTACACTACAAATTCAAACTTGATCTAAACCTAAGGGTAGGTTTTCATTGGTTTAAACTAGAACATATATATGCATTATAACACATTTTCATTACCAAAAATATGATTGGGACTTAATTTAAGTGTAGTGTGTTCTCTAGAATGTAAGAACATCTTCGAGATATATGAATTTTTAGTTTCACCTCCCCTATGTGTACATTATTCAATGAATATATTACATTAGAACTTATATATGTGGTTTCATAATGTCATGCTAGGTGCAATAAATAATAAGTATAATAATACATACTTTCTTCCCCATAATATGGTTTATATGAGGATCTTTAAATTGATATAATTTATTAGTTAGGAAATGAATTTAATTAGAATCTAGGGTATAAAATAGATAGATTCCTTCTTTGTTGGGTGTTATTTGGTTCATGCCTATTGGAGGCATTGGTGTGGTGTCTTCCTTCCTGTCTGAGAGTGTTATGCATTGCACTTGGTGCTCTTGATTTTGCTTATTATTTTACATGGCCTTTTCCCCTACTACAACTGGTTACACTATTGTTCCCTATTTGGTGGTAGAAATGCCAAGCCCTTGTTTTGTTCTTCCCCTCTCTCTTGCTCTCTAGATCTTGGTTGGAGACCATGGCTTTGTGGGGGGTCATAACATTTCAGAGTTTTGCTTCTCTCTGTCGGTGCAGGGGTCTCCATTTCAACCTTCTACCATCTTGGTGATTGGTGGGTTCATGTTCTTGGCCTTTGGAGTAGCTCTCCCGGTGTTCTCCAGAATTGCTTTCACTCCTTTGGAGTTCAGCTTTTCTTGAAAGTTTAGAATGCTCCTCTTGGGGTGGAGGATCCCCTATCTTGCTTCGAAGTGGTTTGGGTCCTACTTTGGTCCCCTCTTGATCAATTGGTTTGTGTTTTTTTTGTGCTAATGTGGTTTTTCCTGTTGTAAGGCTTCTTTGGCTATAGCTATTTGGAGTGTTAAGTTTGTTTGGGGTATTTTTTCCCAAGACTCTTGGCTGATTGAACTATCTTTTGCTACTTCTATGTTGGTGGAGGGTGCTTTAGGTCATGATTTCCTACTGGTTGAGTTGCTTCTTATTGCTCTCTTTTGGTACATGTTTCTCATGTTGCATTGGATGAAGTAGGTTTTCATTCTACCAGAGTGTCATCTTCCTAATGGGTACTACAGTTGGGGTCTCCTATGGAGGTGGAGATAGCTCCTACTGAGGTGGAGCACTCTCCTATTGAGGTGGAGATGGTTGTTGTAGTTGTAGTGGGTTGTCCCTTTTCTTTCTATTAGTTCCTTTTGAGGTGGAGCTAATTTGGGTAGGAGATTGTTGGCTCTCATATTTTTGTTTCTCATTTCATCCTCTCCTATAGAGGGGAGATCTCTAGATTATAGAGGTGGATATTGAGTTGGTGCATTGGGTGTTGTGGTGCTTCAAGCTAGCTATTGTTCCTTTGTGTTTTGTTGTGCTCGCAGATTCCCTTTCTGAGAAGGACAAGATTTTTTACAAGAGCTATTATTTTAAAAGTGTTGTTATTTGGAAGGTGTTGCTTTATGGAGGCCTTGAAGTTCATGTTGTCTTGGCCACCCTTGGGGTGGATGTTGTTATGGGTTGTTGCTTTTACAGTCTGATGGGTGGCTTGTTGGATTTTTATGATAGCTATGATCTTAACCCTAGGTTCTCTCAAGATGTCGTGATGGGCTTAGTTGTCTTCTAGTGGTTTGGGTCTCAAGATTTGCTAAATCCTACTTGTAAGGGTTTGAAGAATGGTTTATTTTACCCACTCTTGGGGTGGTTGTTGTTGCAGGCTGTTATTTTGGAAACAAGGAGGATGGCCTATTGGCCTATTATGTTGGTTGTGAAGCTTGATTCAAAGAATATTTTTGGTTCAGATCCCTGGGTATGTGCAAGATCATGATGGGCCAAAAAGTGGTGATATGATGGGTATGTGTAGGGTATGTGGCTAACGAATTTTTTAACCCAAAATTGATGAAACAAAAAGGATTTTTAAAGGAGTTTCTCAGCTTTCTACCAATATAAATTATGCTTTACTTTGAATTTAATAAATTATTATTATTCATTCTCTATTTGAATTATGACTAAATTCCTAACTGATAGGCTGATTGAAAAACATATATAGCTTTCAAAGGGTATCACATTTTTTGAATCAAAAAAATTGCGTCACATTTTATGCTTCACATACTATAGGATTAAAAAAAAAAAAAGAATTTCATGAAGTCTTGACCAAGTTAAGGCACTCAGACATACAAGTTTTTATATTTTTTTAAATTTGTAATTAAAAATTCATAATTAATTATTTACTTAGAAAAAAATTACAAAAAAATATGCATCACATTGGGACATGAGTCCTCTACTTATATGTAAAATATTATAAAAAAATATTATCATTTTATTGTGGTTAGGGTGGTCAAGCAGATACCTACTTCTTATTTTTTCCCCGAAATTTAAGTAATACTACATTGAAATTTCAAATTTTCACCAAATAATTATTTTAAAAATAAACCTAGTAGTTTAGAAACTACATTCAATTTTCTATAGATTCTATTCTTACACATTTTTAAATAATATAGATAACTTATTCAAATTTTTATGTCAAGTTGCCTAACTCTGATTTTTTTGAATTTTTCGCCACTTAAGGCCTTGGCTTTTCATGATAATCCTACACATACCCCCATGTAGGCCTATTTTGTTGGTTGTGAGGCCTGTTTTGTTGTTTGGTCCCAATTATTTCTCTTGTAAAGGCTTGAGGACCGTCTATTTTTTTCCCCATTGGGGTGACTTCTATTTCAGGTGGTTGTTTTGTAGCTTGTTTTGGCCTAGTGGCCTGTCCTACTACTTTGTTATTTTTCTATCTTTGATTGTAGTTTCTTCGTGTTGTCTTACCCAATTGTCGTTCCATGTTTTTTTGTACTAACTGCTAATCTTTCAAGTTGTAAAAGGGCTAGGATCTTTTTAAAATCCCTGCTTACCTAGTCAAAAACATTATTACCAAATATAATTGGAAAAAACTTACACATTTATCATGGTGATTATACATATGCCATGGTTGTTTCAAACATAGATGTAGAGTGAGAGTATATAAATTTGATGATTTAAAATGTTTCTTTTTATTTTTTGATTTCTTAAGTACACGAATAATTTTTTTAAATATTTATAGTTATAGGACATAATACCAATTATAAACACATTAGTGTGAAGAAGAGAGTAATCATGTTTAGTTGGATTTAGGGAGATTATTATATTGGTTCAAGGGTATGTGTAGGATCATCATGGAAAAAATAGGCCCTTAAGTGGCAAAAAATTCAGAAAAATTAGAGTTAGGAAACTTGATGTAAAAATTTGAATAAGTTATCTATATTATTTCAAAATTATCTAAGAATAAAATCTATAAAAAATTGAATGTAGTCTCTAAACTACTAGGTGTATTTAAAAAAGAAAAATCTATTTGGTGAAAATTTGAAATTTCAATGCAGTAGTACTTAAATTTCAGGGAAAAAATAAGTAGGTGTCTATCTGACCACCCTAACCACAATAAAATGATAAAAAATTTATAAGATTTTTGATATAAGTAGAGGACTCATGTCCAAATGTGATGCATATTTTTGTAATTTGTTTCCAAGTAAATAATTAATTATGATTTTTTTATTCTGTAACTTTTTAAAAATATAAAAACTCGTATGTTTGACCACCTTTACTTGGTCAAAACTTCATGAAATTCAAATTTTTTAATCCTATAGTATGCAAAGCATAGAATGTGACACATGTTTTAGATTCAAAAAATTTATACCGTTTGAAAGCTATAGATGTTTTACAATCAGCCTATCAATCAGGACTTTAGTCGTAATTCAAATAGAAAATGAATAATAATTATTTATTAAATTCAAAGTAAAGCATAATTTATATTGGTGGAAAGCTGAGAATCTCCTTTAAAAACCCTTTTCGTTTCATCAGTTTTGGGTAAAAAAAGAAAGTCATCAGCCACATACTCTACACATATCCATCATATCGCCACTTTTTGGCCCATCATGATCCTGCACATACTCGCAAATATGATTTGATTTTAACAATATAACCATTATTGTGTGTTCTCTATTAAGAGGTCTTTGTAACTATTTTTGGTTAAAGGAAGATAAAAATATAAGTGTTTTCTACTTCAATTTCGCTAAATCCTCTATCAATTTTATTTGGATTTGTTATTCCTTATTGTTCCATATTCATTTCATACATCTACAACAACATTTCATTTTTTGGTGCAGGTCAACAATTGAGAATCCACGGGATTTTCAATTGTTGTATAAAATTCACCTCTGACATTTTCGAATGCACAAATGGAGAACACAATAAAATAAGAAATCTAAAATTATTATTTCAAACCAAAATGCCTATGACAACAATGAGTTACAATGGCTTCAATAATTTCCAAACTATGCCACTCCTGCAACACCAATCTACAAGTAATCATATGAAAGCTTCAAATACTCTGAGAAACATCTATAGAAAATCCAAAATCTGATCATAACTCTCTTTGAATAGAAAAAGCACCTGCAACGCACATTAAATGCTATCAAATCCTTCATCCTTCCATCCAATCTCCATTTTCTTATATTCTCCTTATTTCTTTCCTAACAAAAACTTCCCATGAAACTTGGGTGTTTCTTTTCCTCTCCTCTACCAATCAAACTTCATAAATTCTCATTACTCCTTCTTGGGCATGGGTTTTCCTCTTCTAGGTATGTGCCTTCAAATGCAATTGAAAAATTGCCTTCCCACCTTTCAACTGACTTTCTCCGCTCCCTCAATGCCTTGCATCCCATTTCTTCAACAAAATGCAATTTCAAAACTTTTGGTTGAGTTACAATTTTCATTAAATTCCCACTCACAAGCCTATGCATGGGATTTTTCCTTTTTGGAAAATTAACAATTTTCAAACATTTTTAAAACAATTAATAAGTGAATCAATTAATCAATTGATCTTTTACAATCCCAACATCAAACCTTACTGTACTAGAGGAGTTGTGGATTTTAATAATTTTTTCCTACAAGAAAAATCAAAACAAAACACAAAAAATAAACTTTAAATGTTTTTTGGATGTGTAGGATTGGTTGTGCACCTAGATGCTTTCGCATCATTTTTAACAACTGGATAACACTAAGTCCACTCAACTTAAACTTCCAAGACCATAGCCCAAAAGGATGAAATGATTACTCCCAATAATGATCACATGAAGGTTACCTTTACAAATTAAGTCAATTTCTTGACCAAGGAGCACAAGGCTACCAGTGGTCTTCAAAATCTAGTTGATAACAAATAATTTCTGTTTTTTTCTAATTATAATTCCTCTTTTTGATAAACGGTAAAATAGTATGTTTTCATGGTTCCTAGAAACCAAATACAATAATATAAACATTATAAAAATCATAGTTGACCCACAATATAACCATAGACAAGAAGGATACCTTTACAAATTAAGTCAATTTGTTGGTCAAGGAATGCAAGGCTACTAGTGGTCTTCAAAAGCTAGTTGATAAAAAATAATTTCTATTTTTTATTCTAATTTCTCTTTTTGATAAAAGGTGTAAATAATAGGTTTTCATGGTGCCTAGAAACCCAAAACAATAAGATAAACATTAGGAAAAGCATAGTTGACCCACAAAAAAACCATAGACAAGAAGATTTTGGAAGGAACTATAACTAATGCCCTAATGTAGACAAGATATCAACACAAATATGGTTTTGAAGGGGCCATAAACCCTATAAAATGATGTTGCAACAACACTACCAAACAAAATAGACCTAGAAGGCCACCAATGCAGACCCAAGACTTTTCCTACCATTTTGAACATTCTTGAACTAGGTGTGGGAAACAAAACAATGTTTAGGAAAACCTATCTTCCTTCTTTGAACAATCTTCCATGATACATCATCCTTCAAAGACTCAAAATGAGTTTTTTTTAATTGATAGTTCTCTCTCTTTTAGTTTTTTCTTCTATTTTGGTGTTTTTTTGACAATCACATAACTAAGAGTATGAGCCCTTTCAAAACCCTATTTTGATCAATATAAAAAAAATCTTTTTCAATGGTAAAGGGAAAATAATTGACATAAATATTAAGTTATTTGAAGTATTTACTAATGTGCCTCAAGTTTTCTCTATATCAATCAAGAGAATTACCATGTGTGTCAATACTATCATAAATCTTCAATAATAGATCAGTAAGGATCTCATATTGCAAAAATATTGTCCATTTCTAAGTTTATTTCCCCCAAGAAAAATATACATTTGTGATCATAATTTTACATTTATAATCCATGTCTTATGTGTACTCACATCCTACATCTCTTGAATACTTGTATTTAAATGATTATCCAAATGCATGGGAAAATATAGGGTCAAGGGAAAAAGAGATGTTATTTTAATTAATGATTTGGTCACCCTAAAACAACTCAAAAGGTTTAGGATTTCAAAATATGGTGAAATAATTTGAGAATGAATATTGTGAATCATGAAGTAAATAGAGTCGAGCCATATTTATATCTCATAAATATGTAAAGTATATCCCATGACATTGTTTCCATGTCAAGATTGAGTATAATCTACCTAGTATGTCCTTGATTACTCCACAATACATCTAATTCAAATAGGGAAACATAAACATCTCTAAATTTCTTGCTTACCTAAAAACCTAAAAAAAATGAACACATACTCGATAAGGAGCATATCTACATGATTCTAAAACAAGAGACAAATCAAGCCATAGTATGCTAAGTTTTTTGTTGACTTTCTAATTCACAATAAATAATAGAGATTTCCATTTATGCACAAATCATTTACATGAAAATAACCTTTACAATATGGGAAAATGTGGATATTTACCTAGTTTATAGATGTCTTATAGGTGATTTTTTAATAAAAATGAGTAAAAAATGTTGATAAATGTCTAATAATTTTATAATATAATGCACCATTTATGGGCATTTTTTTTAAATTCATGATGGTTACCTTAGCCAAACTTGGAAATGCCATGAAAATTTCATAGTATCTAATAGAGGAAATGTTGTTTGTGACACTAGCAAGTAAATTGGCCACTACAATTTTTATAATTATTCACTTGGCTCATCTCATGAGCAATGATGTGGAATTGCAACAATGGGAGAAGACATTATGTTATGGGAACTTTTCCTTTATATTTGAAAGGTGCAACTCTCTCATTTGATGAGGTATTTTATAGGTTTTTGTGTATTTTTAATTCAAAAGTATAAAATGGGAAAAGGGGGAAAAGAAGAAAAATGAAAGAGTAAAAATTCTAAATGGAATAAATACAAAGAACCATTTGAAATATTTGAGAATATGGAAAAAGTACACATTTTTTTGAATAAAATAAAATAGATAAATCTAATTACCTATACAATTTTTAAATAAAAAATATTTAACCAATTGAATTTACATAAAAGGGCCAATAAAATATGATAAATGATTTCACATCAAAATTAAGAACATGAAATCAACAAATAATAGATACGGTATAAATTCCAACATTTATAACCTTCTTATTTTTCCAAAAATTCAATACAAAGTAGTCCCCCTTCATTGTACAATGTTGTGTATAAATGGTAAGATAATATTTAAATAACACATTTTAGTACCTTTAAAAATGAATAAATAAACTTCATTAATTAGGATTTTGAAATACGCTTTTAAATTTTAAAGTCCTTTTTTCAATAAAGTGACTTAATACGTCATAATACATATTCACTTTCAAGGAAATGACTTTATATATCATGGCATGATAAAATAACTTTATAATTAGTTTTTTATAAAAATATTTAATAGGACTTTAAAATATAATAAACTATTTCAAAATACTTTATTAAAATCCTAGCCATAATGATAGTATCTTTCGATCTTCTTTAATAATTGATTGTTTTATAATTATTCAATATAAACTTAATTTCCCTTCATCTCAACATCCCTTTCATCTTGAACCATCATACAATTGTATGATCATATATTTGTAATATTGTAATGGAATTACTTGCACATAAGAAAAATATAATAGAAGATATGCTATAAATATTTGATAATAATAGCTCACTTAAAGGGGAAGAACCTCCAAATTTTTTTAATAAGAACATAATTAGAAATATCATGTTAAAATACTACTCAATCCTCCTATATATCTAGACATCACTAGGATAATATTACAACCCTAACCCCAATAATTCTAATTCACATAGTATAATTATACTTCTCAACTCCTAAATAACTCAACTAAGGATTATGCTAGCTATAAGTTAGTGACACATATTAAAATATAAATAATGGGTTAAGAGTGTATCAAACATGTCATGCGATTGAACACTTTAGAAGAAATATGCCAAATTCTTCATTTACCATTTTTATATTTGGTACATCTACTTTAATGACAATGATTGACTAGTCTTATGCTATAATACATAAAAGATACATTACCATCTTTAATTCATCTTTTGGAAATAAGAATTTCATTAGTCTACTTATATATATAAAAATACCTCAAGTTATTTCTCCCAAGCCATAAAATGTCACTTGACATGTGCATTGGTGCTTCCCTACCACCCATTGTATAGAACCTTGTGAAACCAAGGAAATAAGGTTCTCCACCTTTTAGGAGATGGAACATGCACAAGAACACAAGGGGGGGTGTTCTCCTATTTCACTCAAGTTCATTCAAGGAAACCCTAAAGATATCAATCTAATGTTGCAATTGAGATAAAGGATCTGATATAAGATCTCCTAGGGTGTGATTAAAGACAATAATGGGGTTCACCACTAAGAAAAGGCTTAGAAAGATAAAAATAGAAGTAACATGAGAAACTTGACTATATGACCTAGAAAATGAACTCAAATCATAATAGCAAACTAGAGATAGATAGAGGTGCACCTAGAAAATTGAAGATGCTTGAAACAAGTTCTACAATCCCAAAATTATGAATTTTGAAGCACATTGGGACTCATACGCCAGTAGGGGCGATTTAGTCCCAGTTTAGGGTTTCGGGCCAAAATTGAAATCTGTAACTGGTAAACTAGGATCTACAATTTAAAATTCTAAAGACTGGTATACTGGGACTCATACGCCATAAGTGGTGATTTAGTCCTAGTATCAGAGTTGATCTAAAAATCTAATATCCTCTAGTGATCTTTTGTAGCTTCTCTCCCTTCTGATCTCCAAGCCTAAAACTCTAAATTTTGACCTGTAGATGACTTTCTATGATCTTGCAAGAAAGATGACAACTTTACAACTTTGACAACTTTCTCGAATCTTGCTCTTCAATGGATCTTCAACCTAAATCTACAATCTTGTATGAAATTTCTAGAATGAGAATAGATCTTGATTCTTGAGTATATGTTATGGATCTTGACTTGAATGCTTGTTTGAATCATAAAAACCCTACATCACAAATGTTAGCTAGCTCAAAAACAAACATGATGCATGATGGCTTTGACATGATGCTTGAATCTTGAATGTAGCTCGAAAATGCTTGATAATCAACTCTTGAATTCTCTTGAATGCTCTTGAAAAATCTCTTGATCATAAATTTTCTATAGGAATGCTTGCATAAAACCTTTAGGAGACTTGTAAACTTGCTAGCAAAAAATAAGTTAAATGACCTTGTGTTTATACTTGATTATGCCAAATTTCTCAAAATTACAACACTACAAGCTAACATAAAATCTAAGAGAATAAAATCTCACCTAGAATTTGAATTTAAAATAGGTCCAAACTAAGCGGGACTCATATTCTAGTTGGGTCATATGAGTCCCAATAGGCTAAGCTTGAGACACAAATTTCAAGAAATGATAAGTTCTATGCCAAATTTAGGATTAGGTCTCAAAAATTAGGTGGGACCCATATGCCCAAGGTGGCATATGAGTCCCAAATCACTAAATCTAGGCCATACAATCCAAAATCATTAAAGTATGATTGGTTATTAGATATGTGTCAGGATTATTCTTGGAAAGATGCATTAAATAAGGCTTGTGGATGCAAAATAGGACGAATTAAGACATAAAGAAGCCCAATTTTAGCAAGGAGGGCCCAAACAAGTGTGAAAATGTAAATGGATATATTTTCCTACACTAGATTTAGCCCCCACTTTAGTGAGACGATGATATTTCTTCAAGCTCACACTAAAGTAGACAAATTCGCATCAAGAGGGGTCCATATGTACCAATTCCAGTGACATAGGATGACAGTGATCAATAGGGTTGCACAAGCCCCCAGGATCAAGATCCTATGGAAAACTAACAAAGGCACAAAAGAACACACATGTAAATGATGTAAGGAACAACAACAAGATACAAGCACAAGCATACACTGCTAAATACATGGAGAAGAAATAAAAATGAAAATAAAAGAGATGGATCAAGCCTTAATTATTTGTCTAGCACGATGTGGATCAAATCTAAGTTGTTTTTCCAAAACATTTACAAGTGGAACATGATGTCCAATATGCAAACCAATCACATGCTCACAAGGGCTAATGGAACCTCAAGGCATCCACTAGGTGAGCCCCCAACAAAACACATAAGCACGTGGTTAGCATGCACTCACATAGACAAGCAAGTGGCTATGGGAAAGTCATGCCTAAGTTGATCTCCCATACAGTAACCATACCAAAGATATACCTCTTGATAAATTTGATAAGGTGTCAGACAACATGAACAAAAAGATTCATGAGGCAAGCAAAGCTTTGTATGATTGATACTCATGAACAAACAAGATTGGTTCCATAGGAAAGAAAATTTTGTTATGCAAGGTGGTGGAACTAATGAAAATGGGGGATGAGTGCTATCGTATGGCTTATGACATAGAGCACACCCACTTTCAAATATTCCACTCAAGGATAACCCTATAGATCTCAATGAAAAAGAGAAAGGGATCTTGCAATAAGGCTATCCTAAGGGTTGAATGTTAAGCAATGATGGGTTCACCACCAAGTTAAGACTTGGAGAGACAAATGCAATGCAAACTTTAACTAGATGTCCTAGAAATGCAAATAAAATAGAATAAAAAATTGTAAGATAAATTGTGTGCACCTAGGAATTTGAAGAAGACTTGGATGAGCTCGAAAATGCTAAAAAAATTAAACTTTTGACCTACTAGGACTCATTCACCAACATGGGAAAATCAGTCCCAAATCTAGGTTTCTATATAGGAACAAGTTTTAGGAAAATGGGTATCTGAATCTGCAAAAATCTTGAAAAATCACCCAAAGTGGGACTCATTCGCCACTTCTGGTGAATCAATCCCATTTTTCTTTTTCAAGAATTCAAACTTTAGATCTGCTCTTTTCTCCCAAATTGATTTCTGGATCCAAATCTATGAAAATGCCTGCAAAACCAAATATAGACTTGATTTGCTTATGAGGGGTTTGCCTTGGTCAAACCCCTAGTTTGGTAATTAAACCTTGATGAAAATAATGAAACTTGAATGTAAATGTGAACATAAACTCTATCCTTATGTGTGTCTAAGACTAGAAAATATAAAACATGAAGCAACCCTATTCTAATGTGTAAGAATGAGATGCATAAATGAAATATGACAATGAATGACTCACTTTGAGAGATCCTTAATCACCCAAATGAGCCTCAATAATGCTTGTACCTTCCTTCGGCTAAATGTAGAGTGATAATGGAGGGTGGAATCACTTAGGAAACAAGTCATTAGGCTTGGCTTGATGGATAGTTGCATCTCCCAAACCTAGAATCCATCATGATTCACTATAGACAACCATGATCAACCCTTGACAATGTTAGATCTTGAATGAAAGTGAGCTTGAAGACCTACACAAACACTTTAATGTTGCTCCAAGACTTCAACTTTGCTTTTTTTTGGAACTTGAATGCTCTTGTGAAAGAATACTTGAAGATTCTTGATGCTTGTCTCTTCAAATTGCTTTTGAAAATGCTTGCTTAGATGATAAAAATTGCTTAGAAGCTTGGTTATATAGGCATTAACACCTAATTTACTGTTATTCAGATCTCAAACCCTAACAACAACCCAAAATTTTAATTAAAAGGGTGATTTTCCCACTCAAATTTGAAAAAATCCCCAAATGGGACTCATTCGCCCAAGGTGGTGAATGGGTTCCACCTAGGGGGACTCATTTTCCAAATGTGGCGAATGAGTTCCACCCTAGATTTTTTGGGTGGGTTTTTGGTATTTTTTATGTTTTAGATGATTTTGTTGGGTTTTTAGCTGAAATAAGCCTCGAGATCTGAAATAATGGGTCCTAGGGGCCTATTAATGATGAATTAAAGGGTAATTAATGAAAGGGTATGAAAATAGGGCCAAATTAGGTGAGGGATTGTACTATTTCCAAGAAGGGAGTATAATTTTTGTTGCCACAAGTGGCGATATAACTGATATTGTAAATGCAAAGGGTATTATAAGGTATGTTCAAAGGACTATTTCTTAGTTCATGTAAGGTCTTAACTTAGGGAACATCGTGCATAATGTCTCTAAGAGGACCAATCGAAGAACATAAGATTCACAACTTAGTGGATGTAGTGTGTCACATCAAGCCACTAAAAGGAATATAATATGTTAAGAGAGAACACGCTCTTGAAGGACATCATGCCCGATGTCACCACAAAGAGAAAGATGCATCTCATGAAGTAAGAATACTACACAATGAAACATGAGTTGTAAAGTGCAAAAAGATAATGCTAATGCATGCCCCCACTTTAAAGAAATTGCTAACACCATGTTGTGAGAAATTAATTTAAAGTAGCAAATGATAATTGCTAACAATAAAGAGGACATGAGAGCTTATTTGGAAAGCCCTATGCCAAGTCATATGTTTCCAAATAAATCTACATCATGAAAAATGGTTTCCCCCAAAATGAAATCCCAAAATCACATAAGGGATCCATGGATTCGAGGTCAATATGCCTTTGCTACAATGTTTTTAGAGATCTCATAACTGTCATCATTCCCAAAATACTCATGAAATAGGAAGAATGAAACAAAAAGAGTGAAAACAAAGAAAATATTTTGGGTCAACATGGAAGAGACCTAAATGTCTCGACGCCTTGCATCATCCCCAAAAGGAAAATACAAGACAAATAAAAGATAAAGGTTTATGAAATATAAAAGAATGTAGATACAAATAGATGAATGTCACAAAGAGAGAGATACATCAAATAGAATGGTACGGGGGATCACATTACAAACGTAAAATCACATAAAAGAAACATGAAAAAGAGAGAAATGCAAAAGACTAGTAAAGAACATGCAATTCAACCTATAGTAGGTCATCTGCATCCCAATCTTGTTCATTGTATGTGGAAGGTGGACAACTAGCCAACAGGACAATAGAAAGTGCCAAACTAGGGTCATCACCAAGTTCAACACTCTTCCTAGGAGAATTATCATTTAAGCTCATAGAAGACGAAAACAATGTATTCAAATCATTATGCACTTCTTCGTCAATTTTAGCAACCTCATCATCATCATCTAAGTTAATCGCAATGGGAGGTCAAATGATAATGTCTAAAGAAGGATTTAGCTCTTGTTGTAGTTGTGATCTAGGATATTTTTGTTGTAGCGAAGATGGAGACTCATCATGTATTGCTTTAGTCAAGTTTGGATGTTGATCTTCTTTTTTGTTATCTTCGTTTAACCTTCGAGAAAGAGCACAACATCTATTCCTACGTGCTCTCTATCATATCTATTTCTTTTAGTATGATTTTCAAGTTGTGTTTTTGTAGGAGCGGGTTTATCAAACATCAGTTTATTTTCTTCCCTAAGGGGAGGAATGGAAGGAACCACAGGAGGTTGTCCAACCACCTTCTCTTTAGCGTTGTAAACTTGTTTTATCTTAGGAGGCATGACAAGATTGTTTTTGTTGTCTCTTGGTCTTTTATAAGAGATGTATTTTGGTTCAATCATGGTTTTATCAAGGATAGGTGGCTCGATCATACGTTGAGGCATGTTTTGAAGGTATGCTTTTGCTATGCATTTCACCTTAAAAAATTTATAGGATTTGAAAAAGAATTCCTCACAAGGTTTAATAGGTTCCATTGGATCAGGAAAAAATAAATCCAATGAAAATTTCCCATGGGAAGATAGAGGATTAAAGCCACTATGGTGCACAGTAAAGATTTCATTTTCAAAGAGAAACTTTAAGCATTTATGCACAACCAACGAAATGACTTCCATGGAGCATAGCCATGGATAACCAAGATTCACATAGAATTAATCCGATGTTGAGATGATGGAGAATGAGATATCTAATTGTTCTAGTCCAATTTTCAAAGGGTGATCGATCCCATCATAGGGAAAGAGGAACCATTGTATGTTTTTATCCATGCTTTTGGTTTATCATATGTTTCTTGATAGAGTTCATGGCTATGTAAAGAGGACCATCAGGTGCATTTGTAATTGTGTCCTTAGATGAGAAAGAAATTTCAAGAGGCTTCTTAGTTCATCCCTTATGAGGTTGAATTCTGATCAATACAACAATACTATCCATAGGAATTTTTTCATTAATATCCCTAGGACATTGTTCAATAGTGTGTCTTCATCTATGTCAACATTCCTCACATCATTCTTCTTTTTTTCACTAGCTTTGACAAATAAAATATTATTGTTTGGCATAGGGTTGGTTAAGATTTGCATGTTTTGGTTAGGAGGGGCAACAAACTTATTTCCTTGATCATTAACACCTCCAATTTGAAGTCGACTAGAATCAATGAGGTCTTGCACAAGATGTTTAAGATGCTTAAAACGTTTTGTATCATGTCCATTTTGTTGATGAAAATGAAAATATGAATTTGATATAAAGTTTATAGGTAAAGGATTATTAGGATCAAGAGTTTTAATGGGAGGAAAGGTGATGATTTTCTATTCTAGAAGTTGTAACATTGTGTTATGAAGTGTATCAGGCAAGGGAGTAAATTGCCCAGTCGGATCCCCAAATGTAAAAGGACTTGTCTTCTTTATAGCAGCCACTTGGGTATCAACATGTTGTGTTGGTTGAGGGGGATCTAGTTGAAGGAAGCCTTTATTCTATTTTCTAAAAGGTTGATAATTGTTTTGATTTGTGGATTCAAACTTTTTAGGATAGCTAGAGGTGGGTTTTGTTTCACGACTACTAGCCGAATTTTGATAATCATGAAGGGAAGTACACAAGTGTACGAAGGAAGGAAACCTCATCATGCCAAGATTATCTTGTATCTTAGTTTTCAAGTTCTCAATGAGCATTCATTATAGGTGGGGATCAGTATTCTTTATGTATTGATTTTGGAATAAAGCTATTGGTAGTGTGAAATGAAGTCAATAGCCATTTCATCATCCTTTTTCTTACATCTCATCAAATTGGCTAAGGTTATCTTAGGAGTCATGTACACTTGGAAATGGTTTATAAAGGCCTCAACAAGTTCATTGAATGAAAAAATTGAGTTGTTTGATAACAAGAAAAACCATTCTAAAGTAGTATCTTTCAAGGACCTAGGGAAAAGCTTAGCCAAGAGCTTATACAAAATCACTACATAAGGCGGTGTAAGTGGAAACACGGTTATAAGGGTATCCTTTCTCCCCATATTTATCAAATCTAGGAATCTCTATACCTTGTGGTATCCATGTCCTCAATATCTCCAAGGATAATGGATTACTTTTGACATGGTATGAAGGTTGGCCATTTTGATTTTGGTTTATGGTGGAAATTTTCTTTTGAAGGGAGGAAACATTTTGCAAAATTTGTTTTATGATGGCATTATTAGTTGTGTTTTGAGATGGAGGTGTATATGTGTTCAAGGGGGAAGTGAATGTAATGTTTACTTGAGATAAAATGGTAGGAGATATGACATGTGATGCCAAAAAGGTACTAGGATTGCTAGATGAAATACCCAAGGTAGGACATACATTACTAGTAGGTTGTATCATTATTGTAACTTGAGGGTTGGTATAGGTAGGAATAGATTCAATGGTTCTGGGAAGAGGAATTTGAGTTCCTCCTTGACTTTGGACATTGTTCGAAGGTAGAGCATAGCTAGTCATTGAGGTAAGATTTTTTCCAAAAATCTAAGCTAGGTTACACACAAGTTCTACTCCTTCACTTTCAATCATGCGGTGTATGTTATCTATGGTAGGAATATCATTATTGGAAATGTTTTCAATAATCACTTGATGTTGTAGGTTTTCTAAGTCTTAATGGATTTGGATTATGTTTTCTTTAGGAATACTAGAAACCATTGTTTCAACACTTGTCATGCTACTTGAAGGTAAAGAGTTTCTAAGGGTATGGTCCATACCTAGTGAACTAGTGTCAACACTATGAGTGAAAGAGATAGATAACCCAAGATCCACGACAAGTGTGCTATCGTGGGATGACATTAGTCTTGAACTATATCTCACTAGAGTATTAGAAATAGGACACCAAGTTGAAAGGCTCATGCAAGGGACAATCAATGAATGCAAGATAAATGAAATGAACACAAGATAAATGATATTCTTTGATTTTGATTCTAATAAAATTAAGCTAGATGCAATTAAATTAATGAAATAGAAACTCAATAAACTGAAAAAAATATCTAACAACAACAAATAGAAGCACATAAACAAGGTTTTTAAAGTTGTAAAATGTAGTTTTAGGTTTGACACATGACTAAATCACCCAAAGGGGTGTATGAGTTCCAATTAGAGTTTTTCAAGGGTTCAACTGCTAAACAATAGTTAGCACAAAATTTCCAGAACTTAGGTAAAATAACCTATACTAGGACTAAATTTCCCATAGGGGCGTATGAGTCCTAGATTAGGGTTTTGACACTAAATTTAGTAAATTCTGAGTGAAAGTTAAGGTTTCTTGTTTGTATGATGTCTAGAGACTAAGTGCAATTACATATCTCAAATGAAATTCAATGATGCAAGGTGAAAAAATGCAACCTATATGCACTTTCACTAATGCAAGATTTAGAATCCCTAAATACAAATTAACTAATGCATGATCTAATGTAAAATTAATGTAAGATAGATCTAGGACTATGATGCACTCCAAAAAATAAATAAGGTTTCCAAAGGCTAGGTTCACCAAAATGAAACCAAGGAAATAGGGTTCTCCACCTTTTATGAGATGGAACACGCACAAGAACACAAGAGGGGGGTGTTCTCCTATTTCACTCAAGTTCATTCAAGGAAACCCTAAAGATATCAATCTAATGTTGCAATTGAGATAAAGGATCTACTAAAAGGTCTCCTAGGGTGTGATTAAATCCACTAAGAGGGTTCACCACTAAGCAAAAGCTTAGAAAGACAATAAATGGAAGTAACATATAAAACCTAATGAACTCAAATTAGAATAGAAAATTTGAGATAAACAAAGGTGCACCTGGAAAATAGAAGATGCTTGAAACAAGGTTTGCAATCTTGAAATTATTTATTTTGAAGCACACTGGGACTCATATGCCAGTAGGGGCGATTTAGTCTCAGTTTAGGATTTCGAGCTGAAACTGGAATCTACAACTGATAAACAAGGATCTAGAAAAAAAGTCTAAAAATTGATATACTGGGACTCATACGCCACAAGTGGTGATTTAGTCCCAATATTAGGGTTGATATCAAACTCCGATATCAATGATCTTCTCTATCTTCTCGCCCTTTCAATATTTGAGTTTGAAACTCTAAATTTTGACCTATACATGACTTTTCGTGAGCTTGCCAGAAAGATGACAACTTTGACAACTTTGCAACTTTGACAACTTTCTCCAATCTTGCTCTTCAATGGATCTTCAACCTAAATCTACAAATCACGCATCAAATATTTTGAGTGGATAGGGGTTTTCCTTGGTCAAACCCTATGTTGGTAATCAAACCTTGAAATGAAATCAAATAGAATGAAGGAATGATGAATGGACAATATGAAAAGTTGCAAATCACCAAACCTTTGAAACAAAAGTTGCAATCTTGTGTGAAATGGCTAGCATGAATGTAGATCTTGATTCTTGATTGTATGTTATGGATCTTGACTTGAATGCTTGCTTGAATCATAAAAACCCTACATCACAAATGTTTGCTCAAAAATAAATATGATGCATGATGACTTTGACATGATGCTTGAATCTTGAATGTAGCTCAGAAATGCTTGATAATCAACTCTTGAATGCTCTTGAACACTCTTGTAAACTCTCTTGATCATAAATTTTCTATAGGAATGCTCAAGTATAAAACTCCTAGGAGACTTGTAAACTTGCTAGCAGAAAATAAGTGAAATAATCTTGTATTTATACTTAATTATGCAAAATTTCCTAGAATTACAACACTACAAGTCGACATTAGATCTAGGAGAATAAAATCCTACCAAGAATTTGAATTTAAAATAGGTCCAAGGTTAGCAAGAAGCATACACCAGTTGGGGTGTATGAGTCCCAATAGGCTAAGCTTGGGACACAAATTTCAAGAAATGTTAAGTTCTATGCCAAATTCAGAACTAGGCCCCAAAACTTAGGTGGGACCCATACGCCCAAGGTGGTATATGAGTCCTAGATCACTAAATTTGGGCCATACAATCCAAAATCAATAAATTATGGTTGGTTATTAGATATGTGTTAGGATTATGCTGGAAAAGATGCATTAAATATGGCTCGTGGATGCAAAATAGGACCAAATAAGACATAAGGAAGCCCAATTTTAGAAGGGAGGGCCCAAACAAGTGTGAAAATGTAAAGGGATAAATTTTCCTACACTACACCTTGTATCCTATTTTCGTTCTTTATAATATCCCAATTCCATGAGATCACATTTATTTGATTCACTTCTTTGAAATTTTTTATTCTTCATTAGTAAAACCAATCTTAATCACTTTATGAATATTACAATTAATAAGACATAATTTTCTTGGGGTTCTCTATCAAATAATCCACAGACCTCATTTCTACTATATTTTTTCAATGCTTTTACATGTTGTACACATGTGAAAATTTAGGAAGTCATAAATATAATATTGATTTCTCAATTTTCTATATTTTGATGGGTGTTTATACCCTATAAATCACATTTTCTAAAAAAAATTAAAACAATATAAAAAAAATATTTCTTACATATATTCATCTATCATTGTATTTCACGTATTTAGTATGCCATTTCATTAATAAATATTGACCTTCCACATGATTCTCGTTATTTGAGAAATTTTAGAAAGTATCTCTTGCATAATTTGTAGGCAGACATTTTTAATGAATTTTTTCAAACAATTTGCATGAAATTCATATGAGTTAAATTTTTTGAAACATAGTGTCAAAAAACTCATGTGCATAGTTTATTCTTTCACATTTTACAGACATGACTAACTTTGAATCATTTACAACTTTGACACTAATAAAACTCAATCTACAACATGTTTTGATGGATGATTATGACATTTTTTGAAGCTCTTGTTTGGGAATAGACTATTAGGATGATGTAAAAAGAAATTGAAATCTTGAGTTTTCAGAACATTTGATAAAAGTTTCAAATACTTTTGACTAGATGTTTTGTGTAAATATTGATGTTTAACAATTATTTGCACCATGTTAATTCTATGCTAGAAATAATTGTGGGATCTACTTTTACATTCCTAGCTTTCTCTTGCTTAAAATTTTAAAAAAATTAAATAGACATGTCTTGTGAAATTCTTATAATGTATTTCATGTCACTACATTAATTTTCATTAAATGGTACAACTTCCACGTATATGCTTCCACATTTTTCATATATGGTGGATAGGGCATTTGCAAGTATAAAATTTAATAAATCTATGTATCCTTTATGCTCCAATAAATATTTATACCTTACTCTTGAGATTTCATCTTGATAAAGCTAGTAGGATGTGGATAAAGTTTGTATATTCTAGTAGTTATCAATTTAATTTACTTGAAATTTTTCAGTATTTTCAATGTATGCATTCTAAGCATATTGTAATAAACGCATTCCATGAGAACACATATTTCACTTTATTTTCAACTTTTTCTCCATGTAAATGTATCACATGGTAGAGTTATGGTTTCAATTTATAGTGTTGGAAGAATTATAAATTACATTTATAATAGGAAACACTAATGGAGATTATAATTTCATTTATAATTAGAAAATTCACTACATAAATCTAATTTGCATGACTTCAAGAAAGCTATGCATTTTTATGAAAAATGCAAAGTTGTGGCAATCACTCATACCTTTAAAATCTAGTATGAAAAAGTGACATTTTAATTTGTCAATCTAATGTATGTGGGATTTTAGACCTTGTGTGCACCTTTGTAATTTAGTTACATGTCTACAAACACATTTTGCATCCTTTCTTGTAATATTTCAACAAAATTTTGACTTACACATGTAAAAGGAAACTATAGTTATATTTTCATTTAGAACTACATGTAGAATCCCTAACTTCTATTATCATTGTAGGCTTTTGGGATTGTCTTGTAAACGTGTAATTGTAAAGTTACAAATAAAGTTCACTTTCTTTCTCTTCAATATTTCATCAAAACTCTGACTTACAATTGTAAACATAAACTTTTCGCAAAATGTTACATGGGCCTCTATCTTGCAAATGTAAATAGAAATTCCACCTCATGTATGTATTATAAAAATATGACTTACAACTATAAATAATAGCTCCGCTCTTTATACCATTTTAGTAATTTTTAATCACTATTGTAAAATTTATAAAATTTTGAATGAATTCAAAAAGTATCTTGGTGAGAGCTTACATTATTGCACATGAATTCTAAATCCCTATCAATGATGTTATTCGAAAATTTTAGCATGTAGTCAAAAATTTGGAGCCTACTTGTGGTTGTGTGAAATTGAAAACTATGAATTGCACTTTATGAGTTGAAAACAATAAAATTTCATTCTCCATAAACCCACCAATTAATATGGCTCTTTTTTGTAGAAGAAAAATGAAATACCACTATAAACTCATTGTTAGGACTTTAGGGGTAAACGTGAACTTTGTAAAAACTAGTAATCATGTGTCAAAATCCCAAATACCTTGAAAAGAACCCCTTTTAATATGTTGTGATTTTTTAGAATCTTCTTGCATGTTCACAAATCTATGAACCATGAAAACACAAACTTGTGAAAATTTTAAACTTTTGAAATTGTATTGGAGATTTTTATCACTATCCATAATGATTTTTACTATATTTTTAAACACATAGTACACAAGGATTTTAATATTACATGGTCTTACAAGTCTACTTAGGTGATTTATGATGCTTCAACAAAATGACCAAATTCAATTCTAAATCACCTTTGAACAAGATGGTAAATTAATAGGTTTTGAATCAACTAAATTGATTATGTAGAAGAATCCATCTATCGATCACAAATACCAAAAATGTGAAAATGCAACTTAGAAATGGTTTGAAACAACTCATAAATCTGCAAGAAGTAACTATGGTTTCTTATTTAAAAATCTCATGAAATTACATATAAAACATAGCAAATCTAAAATCAAATTATTTGCAGCCATATGGGCTGATGGAAACCATTACAAACTGAAATATGATTGATATAATTTTGTTAAAAATAGCAAAGATCAGTCACAAATTGACCCTCCATGTAGCTTCTAGCTCCTTCAATCTACAATCTTCAATGAGAAGTCCCAACTGCAATAAAATTGCAACCTCAAAGTCTATTTGTTAATGTTAAAACACCTTCAAACCTTCAAAAACATGAATTATTGGTCTCCTTCTCCCATAAGTATGCCTCCAATATGAAACAAACAACTACACAATAAATTGCAAGAAGGCAGCAACATATATCATACTATTTCAAATTGAAATGGATTACAAACATGGAATCTCACAAGCTCTCTTCACACATGGGCTTTATATTTGAGAAAATATACAATCATGGAGTCATACATCCTCCTCAAAATCATGTATCATTCCCCATCTCAACCTACAAAACCTCTAAATCCTCCTCTCGAAATGAAAATGCGTCATAATATAGAAGTTTTAGAATGAGGAAACCACTATGGTTTCCAAAACAACATTCCAAAACACATCCTTGGAAAACCCACACCTACCATGAGGGGAAATCATAAAATAATTAAAATTACTAAATTCTCACATGAACCTCACATGGGCTCCTAACTTATGGCCAATCAAATTTGGTCAATTCTGGAATCTCCATAACTCCCTGACAGCTCCAATGGCTCCAAATATGAACATGCACCAACATGAAAATTTGGTGTCTCAACATGCAAATGTATGCAAATAAACATGTAAGAGCATGCTTAAAAAGTGGTCCCCACCAAAAAATGAGACACCCAAAAAGAATATTCCACTTTTTTATGCTTTGATAACATTTACAAAACTAAATACCCATCAAAATTATAATTGCATAATCACATAGAAAATATTACAATATTTAGAAATTTAAAATAATTTATTTCCCACAACATTAGACCACATAAGCCCTTATTGAAAATTAAAACAAAAGAAATTGAGTGATGCAATAGTGTTCTTACACCTTGGATGCTCTTGCATCGGACACCCAATGTGGTAAAATTTTATAAATATGGATTCACAAAATAGAGCTGAGTGGTAGTACCACCCTTTCGAATTGCAAGCAATCCTCAACAAACTTCATCATTGAATTTGGTAATTGGAATTGATTCTTCTTTCTCCTCTTCCAACACTTATGTGGAACAATCAACATCCTCCTTTGATAACTATGGTCTTTACTCCTCTTCCTCAATGTGGAATGAACTCCACCATAACCTGACCACCTCCTCCAAGTGTATCTCACATTATCCTCTGATCTTGTGGGATTGAACCCACCATATTCCATCCACCTCCACCAAATTGCATCTACTCTTAAATATGCAACACCATACAATCCCTTCTTTGCATACCAATCATCTCTAACAAGCTCTAACTAAACCATCTCATCTACATTCACTAACTCATTCATCTCAACATGAAAATCATTTTTCTTAAATTCAGTAAGAAAAGATTTTAACTTCTCATCACCTATTTCAAATTCATCTTTATTCTCTTCTTTCATGCCTTTAATAAGACATGCAACTATTCCAATTCCTTGCATTATAACCAATGCATCACACTTTACTTCTACTGATACAATTTGCATCAATAAATCATCTATCTCTTTTTCTTATATGTCCTCCAAAGGAATCTCTTCAGCTGTAACTTCATTATAATCACATCCATATTTATAGCAATTGAAACCTAGGAAATAGGCTAGGTTCACCAAAATAAAACCTAGGCAATAGGGTTCCACCTTTTAGGAGATGGAACTAGGGGGAAGGGGAAGTCCCTTCCTTTCCTATTTTTCTAAAGTTCATTCAAGGAAACCCTAAAGATCTCAATATAATGTTACAGTTGGGGAAAGGATATGTTAAAAGGTCTTTTACGGTGTTATTAAAGACAATAAGGGGGTTCACCACTAAGAAAAGGCTTATAAAGACAATAAATGAAAGTAACATGCAAAACCTAACTATATGACCTAGAAAATGAACTCAAATCATAATAACAAATTGGAGATAAAAAGAGGTGCACCTGGAAAACTGAAGAGGATTGAAATAAGGTCTGCAATCCTGAAATTATGAATTTTGAAGCACACTGGGACTCACACACCAATAGGTGTGATTTAGTCCCAATTTAGGTTTTTGCACCGAAACTAGAATCTGCAATTAGTAAACAAAGATCTACAAAAAAAAGTATAAAAACTAGTATACTAGGACTCATACTCCACAAGTGGTGATTTAGTCGTAGTATCAGGGTTGATCTAAAACTTTGATATCCTCTAGTGGTCTTCTATAGCTTCTCTCCCTATTGATCTCTGAGTCTCAAACTCTGAATTTTAGCTTATAGGTGACTTTTTGTGATCTTGCACTAAACATGACAACTTTGACAACTTTTTCCAATCTTGCTCTTCAATGGATCTTCAAACCAAATCTGCAAATCACACATAAAAGAGAGGGAAAAATGTTATTTTGTTAGTGGATAAGGGCTTCCTTGGTCAAACCCTATTTTAGTAATCAAACCTCGAAATGAAATCAAATAGAATGAAGGAATGATAATGAACAATATGCTATGTTGCAATTCACCAAACCCTTGAATCAAAGGCTACAATCTTGTATGAAATTCCTAGCATGAATGTAGATCTTGATTCTTGATTGTAAGTGAAATGGGGAAAAATATGATCCACCCAAATGAATGAACAAGAGGATAGATCGCTTATTTTTCTAGGACCAAATCACTTCAAATTATATAAAATATGATGCTAATAACAACCAAAAATGTAACCTAACTATTATAGAAACTATGAGGAATGTTTTTAGTGCATAAAAAGTTGTGTACCTAGCTAGAAAGTTGTTTTTGACTTATGGAGGACTCATTCACCTTCAGTGGTGAATGGCTCCTTTTAGGGTTTTAGAAATTTGATTTCAGGATCATGTACCTTGATGTTTGCACTCTTGAAATATTGGTTATCAAGTTATGGAAGCTTGTGTACAATTCTATAGAGCTCTTTATGTGATCTTGCACTTTGAATGACAACTTTTGCAGTTTTGCAACTTTGACAACTTTTCTCCAAATCTTGCTCAACTTGATCTTCAACCTGTAAATCTACAATAACACACTCAAGGAAAAGAAAAAAATTTGTTTCTTAGTGAATGGGGGTTTTCCTCAGTCAAACCCCTTTGTAGGTAATTAAACCAAATGATGAAATTGAAGCATGAAATATGAAATATGCAAATGATATCACCTTGGATTTTGTATTGTGAAGAAAATCTGCATACTAACATATAATGGCAATGAAGAATTTAGATCTTGGATGTGGAATGATGCTTGTAAATGGATCCTCAATGCAACATTAACTTCTTAGCTCATCACCCATGAATGCATCAAACCCTTGACATGATGATGTGATCTTGAATTGTTGCAATAAAGACTTGAAATCTACCTTGAAATTCCTTGTAAATTCTCTGAAATGATCTAATGCTTGATCAATTTAATCCTTGAATGCTTCATAAACTTTCTAGATTGTGTTAGGACAAACAATGTAAATTAACCCCTTTTTTTTACTAAATTAGGTGATTAACCCTGAAATTCAAAGAACTAAGGATGACACTAGATCTAGAAAGAAAGATAATTAAATTCCCACTAGAATGAAATTCAAAAATTAGGGTCTCATTAAGGAAGGATCCATTTTCCACCAAAGGTGAATGGGTCCTGGCTGAGTTTGTAGGACCAATCTTCAGAGAGATGAAAGAAGGCCAAAAACCCATTCCAGATCAACTAAGAAAGAGGGGTCCTATTAAGGTAGGACCCATTCACCATTAAGGGTGAATGGTTCTTGGCTCAACTTACCAAGACTAAAATTTTCCCAATGAAATAATTTGATATTTAATTTATGATTGTCGGGAAAGATCCTCGAGAGGTGTCAAAATTAAGGCCTAAATTTGAATCAAAAGAGGGTTAATAACTCCAATGAATTAATACCACCTAGATAAGTGTGAAAGTGCCTTAAAACACTTTACAACACTTAAACAAGGTATACATTATGCATATTTTTATTTAGAAAGGGGCCCATTAGGCTTAATTAAGCAAATAAGTCCTAGAAAGGTGTGAAAGTGTGTTACAACACTTTACAACACCCTTGCAAAGGACCAATTCAAGAATTTTTTAGTTAAATAAAGGTCCTAGAATAGTGTGAATGTGTACAACACATTACAAAACCACTCCAATACACCATTATTTTAGCTTTAAGGTTAATTATCAATCAAAGAAGGAAAAGGCTACTTTTTTTGTCACTACATTTAGCCCCCACTTTAGTGAGAGGATGACCCCATGTCAAACTCACACTAAACTAGACATCCAAGACACTTAATTATGTAGAAATGACAAAGATAAATGATCATACCCTATCAAACGCCAATTTTTTTTTAAAAAAAACAAAGGATCAAGCACAACTGATTCAACACGATGTGAGGCAGTGGTTGTTTCTCCATAGCATACGCTGCTCACTCTAGGGTAGTTGAACCTCAGTCTTTCCACTAGGTGAGTTGTCCCAAAATATTTGTGCTTACTCTGGGGTAATGGAACCTCAATCTGTCCACTAGGTGAGTTGTCCCGACGAAGTGGTTTAGTGAGAAATTCATGCCAGTGTATCAGCTTCTCACCATATAATGAGAAATCCATGCCATTGTATCGGCTTCCCATCATACCAACCATACCAAATTTATCCTCCCAATAACTTTAATAAGGTACCATAATGAAAATGATTTTGTAAATTATTTTGAATGTCATGTAACTTAAAGGGGATTTTTCTTTGTTTGTGTATTCCTCTTAGGGAGCATTGTGCCTAATGTCTCCAAGAGAGGACAAGTCAAAAGTGTCAAATCGTTGCCCATGGGATGCCTCATTTGCGTCATGCCATGACAGTAGATCTTACACTTTTGGATGGCATCAAACCCAATGACACCACCAAGAATAGGACACATCACCAGAAAAAGGAAAATCATGCCATGAATTTTTTCCAAAAGTTGTCATCTATGTATGCCCCCACTTTAAAGTAGTTGCTACACCATCAGTACAAGCAATTTCTTTAAATTAGCCAATGTTTTTTATCCTAATACATGACAGCTTTCCTCAAAAAACCTTATTCCAAGTCATGTATGTTTTTGAAGCAAGTTGCATCATGAAGTAGGAAGGAAAGGTGCAAACACATAAGAGATCTATGGATTTTGGGTCATATGTCTATGCTACAATGTTGTCATAGAGCATGGAATTGTCATCATTCCCCAAATACTCATAGAATTGGAAGAATAACACAAAGAGGGAAGAAACAAAGGAAAACCTTTTGGGTCAACATGAAAGAAACATAAATGTCTCGACGCCTTGTGCCATCCCCAAAAGGAAAACACAATACAAATGAAAAAGATAAAGACAATTGTTTTGGTTCAACATGGAAGACACATGAATGTCTCAATGCCTTGTGTCATCCCCAAAAGGAAAACATAAGACAAGTGAAAAATAAAAAAGGAAGATATTTTGGGTCAACATGGAAGAGACATGAATGTCTCAACGCCTTGTGTCATCCCAAAAAGGAAAACACAAGACAAGTGAAAAAGAAAAAGGAAAATATTTTGGGTCAACATGGAAGGGACATGAATATCTTGACACTTTGTGTCATCCCCAAAAGGAAACATAGGACAAATGAAAAACATGATTATGACTTAAAGAAGAATGAAGATACAAATAAAAGAATGCACAAAATAAAGAGGAATATCAAATGAAATGTCACAGGGGATCACATTACGCACATGCAATCACAAAGAAAAATGAAAAAGAAAAATACTAGTAAGGCACATGTGAGTCAACCTAAAGAACATCATCTACCTCCCAATCTTGGTTGGTAAAAATGAAAGGTGGGCAACTAGCCAAAGGGACAACATAAAGTGTCAAACTAGGAGACACACCAAGTTCAACACTCTTATTAGGAGATTTGTTATTTAAGCTCATAGAAGAATAAAACATTGCATTCAACTCACCATGCACTTGTTCATTAATCTTTGCAATATTAATGTCATCATCTAAGTCAATCAAAGTAGGAGGTCGAATAAAAATGTACATACAATGTTCTTGTTTATGTTGCGGTGGGGGTTGAGAGTCATCATGCATTGCTTCAGGTAGGTTTGGATTTTGATTTTCTATGTTATTATTGTTTTCTTATGTTTGCAATCTTTGAGCAATAGCACGATGTCTACGCTCTCTAGCACTTCGATTTCTTTTCAGTTTATTGTCAATTTTATTTTTGTGTAAGAGTGGTTTTGTCAATAAAAGGTTCCTTCTCTTCCTTTGGAGGACTAGAATAAACAACAAGAGGTTGCTCAACAACTTTCTCTTTGACTTTGTAAACTTGTTTGACTCTAGGAGGGACAACAGGATTGTTTGTGTTATCTCGTGGTCTCTTTGTGGGAAATTATAAGAGGTTGTTCTATAGATTGTTCTTGTATGGTTGGAAGGTTTTTAGTTTCAATCATTGTCTCATCAAGGATGGCTAGTTCGGTCATAGGTTGAGGCATGTTTCGAAGGGATAGCTCTAATATTTTATTTGCCTTGAATTTTTTATATGATTTGAAAAATAAATCTTCACGAGGCTTGATATGTTCCATAGGCTTGGACCAAAACTAGTCTAGTGGAAAATTCCCTTTTGTCAAGGTAGGATGGAATCCGCTATGATGCACAGTGAATATTTCATTTCCAAATGGAAAATTTAGACATTTATGCACAACCAAAGGGATGGCATTCATGGAGTGAAGCCATGGATATCGTAGCTTCACACAAAATTGGTCCGATTGTGGAATGATGGAGAATAAGACTATTAATGTTTTTGGTCCCACTTTTAAAGGGAGATCTATTGAGCCTATCACAGGGAAAGAAAATTCCTTATGTGTCTTGATCCATTCTTTCAGGTTGTCATATGCATATTTAGATAGCTCATGCACATATAATAATTCTTCTATGATCACATTCTCTCCATAGACAAGATCAATCAATATCCCATTAGTGGGCTTATTGTTGATTTGTCCAGCTATGTAAAGAGGACCATCAAGTGCATATTTAGGTGTGTCATTTTGTGAGAAAGCAATGTCAAGAGGTTGTCTATTCAAGCCCTTATGAGGTCTAGCTTTGATAAATTCTATCACATCATTCATGGGATGTTGTTTAATGGTATTTGTATTGTCATCATTCGTGTCAACATTCATCACATCAGTCTTTGTTTCACTAGCTTTGACAAATGAAATATTGTGCTTAGGTGTGGAATTTGAAAAGATTTGAAAATTTTGATTAGGAGGAGCTACAGACTTATTACCTTGATCATTCACACCTCCGATTAGTAAATGATTAGAATCAATAACATCTTGCACAATATGTTTAAGGCGCTTACAATATTTTTTACTATGTTTGTTTGTTTGATGGTAATGAAAATAAGCATTTTTTTGAAAGCCTTTAGGTAATGGTAAAGTACGATTACGTTCTCTAACAGGAGGTAAGGTAAGCATGTTTTTGTCAATGAGCTGCAAGATGATATTTCCTTTTTGGGTATCAAATAAAGGAGTGAACCCTCTCTCTCTATCCTCAAAAGGAGTTTTTTTTATAGCAGCCACGTAATTATTGTTTTGTTGGCTTGTTTTTGGAGGATTTAATTGTAATAAGCCCTTATTTTGTTTCTTGAATGGTTGATAATTGTTTTCAGTTGTGGATTCAGAATTTCTAGGATGACTAGGGGGATTTATCACATCAAGGATTCCAATCAAGTTTTGATGTTCACGAAGGGTGGTACATAACTACGTGAAGGATGGAAACCTTAACAATTCAATTTTTCTTTGTATTTTATCTTGTAAGTTGAAAATGAACATTCTTTGAAGGTCAGCATCAAGAATCTTAATGTTCACTTGTGAATAAAGTGTTTGATATCTTCCTATAAAATCAGTCACTTTCTCATCCTCTTTTTGCTTGCATTTCATTAGATCTACAAGGTTCATCTTGGTACCCATGTGAATATGGAAGTGGTTATAAAATACATCATTGAGTTCATTGAATGAGCTAATTGAATTTTTCAGTAAAGATGAAAACCACTATAGAGCAGTATCCTTCAAGGATCTAGGGAATAGCTTAGCCAACAATTTATCCTCAAAGATGAAATCACTACACAAAGTTGTGAAGGTAGAAACATGGATTACATGATCTCCTTTCCCACCATATTTATCAAATCAAGGGACCTCTATTCCTTGTGGAATTTGCGCTCTTAATATGTCAAGGGAAAATGGGGTGGCCTTGATGTATTGCAAAGGTTGACCATTATTGTTTCATTGTAAGGTTGCCACTTGTTGTTGAATGGATTTCATGGTTTGCAAAAGTGATTTAATGAGAAGGTCATTTTGGTTATAAGTTTGAGGGGAATGAGGTGGTGTAGTGTATGTATGCAGAGGGCTAGTGAATTGTAGGTTGGTGGAGTTGGATTGTTGCTGAATTCTTGTATTTGAAGGCACAACTTAGGTGGAAGAAATTCATGTAGGAATTCCTATGGAAGTGTATACAATGTTAGTAGGTATGACTTTTGTGATTAGTTGAATGGTAGTTGTGGGTTGAAAGGTTGTTGTTGGTTGGAATTTTGTTGTAGGTTGGAATGTTGTTGTGGGTTGGAATGTAGTTGTAGGTTGGAATGTAGTGGTTGGTTGGAATGTTGTTGTAGGTTGTGTACTAGTGTATGTAGGTTGTGTCCACCTTGACTTTGAGTAGATCCCAAAGCTTGAGTGGAAGTGGTTATAGTAGGGACGATGTTGGTAATGTTAAGGACATTGGTTGTGGGAGGTGAAGTCATGGGTAATGAGGTATGCAAACTATGATCCATGGAGAGTTGATTCTCAACACTATTAGAAAGAGATTTAGAGCACCCAAGATCCATGACAAGTGAGATATCATTGGATTACATGAGCCTCAAACTACGTCTTATAATATTATTGCAAATAGGACACCAAGTTGTAAATCTCATGCAAGTTTTACAAACCTAGTGTGCAAACCCTAGAATGGCAATGTAATAACCTAGAATGAAATAGAATTTTTAGATTCTAAGCAATGCAATTTACTAATTAAACAATCAAATAAGCTGATTTAATGAAATGTTTTGATGCAATTTTTAATTTTTAATAATACACTAAAATGAAGCAATTTAAGCTAAATGCAATGAAATTGATAAAACAACAAATCAAGAAACTGAAACAACAAGATAATGGCACCAAACAAAAGCTAACAAAATGAGATTTTAATGTCTTGAAATTGTAGATCTATAGCTAACAGGAACTCATTTTCTAGTCAAGGAAAATGGGTCCTAGTTAGGTCTTTCTGGGACTTTTTTGTGGATTTCAATGTCAATTTTGATGTCTTTTCAGATGCGAGAAGGTACAAAGAAGACCTGATCAGGGAACTATCGCTAGTAAGTGCGAATGGGTCTTGGTTAGGTATTTTTAAACTATTTTTTAATGGTTTGTAAGCTTTTAGATATATTGTTTAGTTCCAGGTTGTAAATAGTGAAATGTAGCTTCAAATTTTCTAGAAATTCAGTGCAAAAATACAATAGAATGATGAAATGCAAGACCTAGATTGAAATGTAATTTTTTTTTTATTTTCAAATGCAATTGAATGAGATCTAAATGAGATGCAAAATGATTTATTTCTTTTGTAAATTTTAGATTTAAGAAATGCAAAACAATGCAAATCTAAACCCTATATGATATGCAAAATTTCAATGCAAAAGAAGAAACCCTAATTCAATGCAAATCTAAATGCAATGAATGTAATATTTTAACTTAATATGCAATGAGAGACTCCAAAAGT